>JAJHUR010119558.1:0-23276 GCA_027495735.1 Lutjanus campechanus
GGCCACATGTGGTTTGGAGAGTCCTTAAGAGAAACAGCTGAGAGCTGTGTGTCTGCGTAGACAGGGACCAGTGAGGAGACCTGCTTCCTGGTGAGAAGCAGTGGTCTGTGCCTGCCTCTGCAGACCAGAGAAGAAAGGTCAAGGACAAAAGGCTGAGTTTTGTACCTTGCAGACCGAGCATTGTGGGTTACCCCCACTCAACCAATGGGAGCTGATTGCTGAGTCCTTAGGTGTGAAGACCTGGAGGATTGTGGGAGTTCAATGGTTCTGTTTGTTCACAGAGAACTAAGGGACATGCAGTCTCATCCATCATTTTAGGCTGAGGTCCATAATAAATTGGTGGTTCCAAAATGAGTATTTTGCATTAATATGTGTGTTTATCTGTCTGTGGAGATTTTTTCCAGCTGCGTGTCACAAGATGCAGTCGGGGTTGATGGCTATATTAAAAGATGGGTGTTGTAGAGCGTGGCTGATATCATTTTCACCTTGTGTGTGTTGTTGTTGTTTTATTGATTTGATGAAAACTTAGCATTTTAATGAAATGCAATGAGAAACTGTTGATGTGCACAGTACAACACCAAAACTGTAGAAATACAGTACATTACTGTCATGATAGCTACAGTATTACAATGTAAACATCACATTCTACTGTAGAATGCTGTAAAAAATACTGTAATTAACTGTGAATAAATGTATGAACGAAACTGTAGAAATAACAGTATAATAATGGTAACCCTGCTGTCACTGTAATTTCACAAGATAACTAAATACCCACAGTCTCTGTGTGTATGAATTTGTCAGTGCAAAGAAAAGAGCAACAAAGCGAGCACTTGACCATACAGCACGATCAATCCCTCAAACAGGAAGAGAGCCATTTTGTGGAGACGGATTCTATTATGGCTGGTGAGAGGCTCCGAGGAGAGGAGAGACAAATAGACCAGCAAGCAAGTATAATGTTGTCCAAGAACCCACACATGATTCAGACAGATGGAAAAGCCAAGGGCGTCGCTAAATCAAACTTTAACAGGTGGTTTAATGCATTTGTATGTTTGGGCCAGCTCAGACAACTCAGACAGTGCACACTGCCAGGATGTGAAACAGCCCTGGGCTACGAGGACTGTTAAGTCTCTGTCTGAACCAAAACTCTTACCTAGTTTATCCATCAGTGCAGACAATGGTGACGTTCTGAATATGAATATTAAATCTTTTTTGAGACAGTGACATAATTTTTTCACATATTACATATTTCACATAGTTAATATACTGGCAGAAACAGTCTTTCTTTTCATTGTTTTCAGGAATATTTATTATCATTATACAACACAAGGTTGTACAACAAAATTAGAGTTGTAGTTCCTTTATAATACACAATACTGTGCTGTGTGTGTGTGTGTGTGTGAAAAGGGGCTTAGTTATCAGCCCATTAGGGGCTTTTTACACTGCAAATTCTTAGCCCAGGTATATCTTTGCCTTAGGCTAAGAGTTAAGCCTGCAATAACTTAGCCCCTGGCAGCTTTTAGCCCTGGTTTAGTCAGGGGATAACCCTGCAAACTTGGGGCTAACCCTGCTCCAGAGCAGGACCAGTAAGCCCTTGGCTAAAGTCAGGGTTTGTCCACTTTCGAATGGGCCAGGACTGTGCCAGTGTGAAAGCTTTCTTAGCCTCCTTATCCTGGGTAAGTCCAACCCCCACATTTGTTTTTCCAATGTCCACGAATGTATTTCTGGCATAGATGATATATGTTTCAGCAATAAAGAAGAAAAAGAATAGATTAAAAGAGAAAAGTAGCAAGATGGAGTCAGATTAACTATTGTTATATGATTGCATTTCATTATATGAGAATTCTCTGACCTGCCTGTTGGATGTTTAGGAAGAGCAGATGTGTGGTTACCTGTTTTGGCTCTGGGTCAGTTTGTGGTCAGCTAAAATGTTGGCTAAGTGAAAAAAAATGAGAGAAAGGAAATGACATTACAGTAAGACATTAACTGAGACTAATGGAGCATAGCGTTAGTTCAGGAAGTGTCCTGGAGTTGCATCAGCTGATCTGTGTCAACTGTGTCATTAATACCTCACAATCACTCCATTTATCATCATTTATCAGATGACCTGTCACATCCAATCATATTCATGCAGGTGTACACCGCAGCCATCATAACCTGACACTTCTCAGTGTTACTCTGTGATTTCACTGGGCACGTTGCGTCTGCACCACGGGCTTGATCCGTCTTCCACACAGCTGGACGTCCCACCAGAAGCATTTCAGGAGCAGAGCGTTTTGCCCGTCTCTTTATGTTGACATGCTCAGATTTTGCACATTTTTTTCTGCGCTTTTTGTGCTGTTCTTATAATCACAAGTCTGCGATTGACTGGACTCTGTGCTGTCTCTGTGTTGGACTTCCTGCACGTTTGATCTGTTCTGTGAAGCTTGACATGACTTCCGTCAAAAATATACTCGGCACGTGTTCTCCACGGAGCAAAGTTGAGAGCCGTAGCGTGTCTGGTGGCATCACAAGCATTGTGTAAAATGACAGTGATCAGCTCTGGGGGCCGTGGCGCAGCCGTGACATGACACTGCTGTGCTTAGTGGAGTCAACCTGTAACTCAAGGAAACATGACCTCAAAAACGCATGAAATATAAACTGTGACTGTGTGAAAACCATGCTATCAAACAAACAAACAAACAAACAAATAAAAAGCCAAGTAAAGCTTCAGCCTGAGGACCTGCTTAAACTTTGAATAATTCTTCTATGTCAAAGACTGGTGATGCAGTGGTCTGAACATGGGGTGGGTGCATATCCTTTTGTCATACATGTGATGCAAAAGTTTTTTGATGTATTTTTTGATGCATGTGCCGGCAATGATGTGGGACCAGTGGCAGGAAGAGTAAAGTATGACTGTGGTATGCACAGTTGACACACTAATTAGTTGAATTAGTGAACTTCAGAGGCGCAGGTGGGGGTTAGCCGACAGAGGGAGGTTAGCTGTTCCCCCCCTGCTTCTGATCTCAATGCTAGTCTGAGCTAATCACCTCCTGCCTCAGCTCAGCATTTATCGCTGAGGCATGAGGCAGATATTGATCTTCTCATCTAATTCTCAACAAGAAAGCAAATAAGAATATTTCCTAAAATATCAAATTTTTCAATTCAATTTTCAATTGGCCCTACTGTGAACTGTGGGTAAAGCCTGATGTACAATATGTGGCAGCTTTCTGTATCCTGGCCTTGAGGATTAAATAAAGTGAAACAGATCTCATATATCCTGCAGGCAGCTGTAAATAATGTTAGTGGTAAGAAGCACCTATTGATCTAACCGGTGCACTTTCACCATGAAACATCACATTTGTCAAAGTCTGACTGTATGATTCAACAGTTTTTTGAACACACTGCTGTGCGTACCTGCGTTGTGATAGATAGGTTTGTGCTCTGCAGCGTTGTCAACCCAGCACACTGAACACAGCTTCTGGGGCCGTATTCACAAGCAATCTGACAGAGAGCTCTTAACTTAGCTTAGTCCTAGCTTAGGAGTGATTTAGAAAAACTCTCATAGCAACTAGTGAAGAGGTGTGGTTGACCCCGTTGCTTGGTAGGACACATCCTTTCATAGAAATAAAAATTTCATAAAATTTCATAAAAATAAGAATACACTCTTTGTGATAATCAACAGTAAAATCAATACATTTTAGTCTCTGTTAAGACATGGTGTAGTTATGAATACTATTTTATGTAATGATGTATAAATTCAAATGCAATAAACAGCCTGCAGAATGTTTCAAAACTATTTTTGCAGTAGCTTATTCACATGCTGATAGTTGTTACATTTATGTGCTTATGTTTATTTACCATTTTAGTAATTTAAGTACTAAATATATTTGATATTAACCCTTGTGTGGTGTTCGGGTCTGTGGGACCCGTCTTAAATGATTACTAAAAGAAAAATTATGTGATTGATTATTTTTTCAACCTGAGACTCAGTGGTTCTGTGAAGAACATGTAAAAGAACACATTCATTTCACTACACCACTACTACACTACTACATTACTACAGCATTGCATTTCAGAATTCCAATGCAGCCACCTCAGGACTCCACCTATAATATGTCAGTGCTTATATTTTACAGTTATTCAACAATGTGGTGGTTATAATCTTAGGTGTGTGATGGTACGGCACTGAGTCTCCAGGGCCATGTCTCACTCCTAGTTCGTCTCCATACAGACGGAGAATACGTCCCTTGCTGTGGGTGTAACTTGGCAGTGGCTCACACTGGCTTCCTGGCTAAGAAAACATCCATATGGTGGATATGACCCAGTCACTCTTAAGACAACACGAACAGGAAGGAAAGCTGAGGACTCTGTGTTCATGTCAGCGTAGACGACAAGGCAGGCACTTTCCTGGGCAGCACTGAGGATAATTCCTTGACTGTGCTGGTTTGGTATCTTGGTTGCCGTGTGGCTCAGTGGGAGGTAGATGGTGTGGTAATGCCAGTCCAGTGGGGCACTGCAGTCTTGGTGTGTCTGAATGTGGATGAGTGTGTCTTGCACAATCTGCCAGTGAGCGAACTTCTGTCCCACAATGTTGGTCACTTAATCTGCTGAATATTAACTGCTCTGAAATCATCTTTAATTTATGTATTTCTCATTTTCCACTTTCATTATATTTGATGTCAAAGCTAACATGTGATCACGCAGGAAAAAACATTGTATTCTGATACAGCAGTGAGGCAGAATACAGACTGATGAACCCCAGTTAGCAGCCCAACCTGACTGGTTTTCATTGACTCTGGGGCCTCTCTTAAAGGGATAGGTCACCCAAAAATGAAAATTCTGTCATTATCTGCTCACCCTTGTGCCAACTGAAGGTCAGGTTTACTTTTTTAGTCCACAAAACACTGCTGGAATTTCACAGGAAAGCAGTGTTGCACAGTCTCCCAAACAATGGAAGTGAATGGTGACCAGTTTTCAAATGGAAAAAAAAACAACTGAATAAAAACATAAAATGCCTCCATACTGCTCATCTGGTGTAATCCAAGTCTCCTAAAGCCCTGACAGACCAAATTGACTAAAGAAATGTTATTTACAGCATGTTTTTAGCCTGAATCTTCACTATAGCTCCCTAGCTTAGTGCCACGTTCACATGCACACTGTCTGAACTGGGTGTGTGTGTGGTGTGACGGTGTGCAAACAGCATGTCAGGACATTAGGAGACTTGGATTACACCAGACGAGCAGTATGGAGGCATTTTCAGTTTTTTTTCTTTTTCGTTTTTTTCTTTAATTTGAAAGCTGGTCATCATTCACTTCCATTGTTTGTGAGATTCTGCAACACTGTTTTCCTGTGAAACTCCAGCAGTGTTTTGTGAACTAACAAACTAAACTTGACCTTTAATCCGCGTGAGCATGAATAGATAATGATAATTTTAATTTTTGGGTGAACTATCTTTTTAGGCCACCTGAAGGCAGCATGTTTTATCTACACTCTCTAAGTGGAGTCATATTGCACACTGCCATACCACAACTATGCCTGGCAAATCCACTGGTAAAATGTACCAGACTGTTGCAAAAGAATCACAGAAACATTTGTGCTTGTTATAATTAATTATTCTACAGTTTCGTCTGCAGTGTAAATCAACACTTCTATTCAATTTATTATTTGTCCAAGAGGGAAGTTTGTGCTGCAGCAAACATAAAAAAACACACAGGACACAGTTAAAACACATACAATATGCTTCAAATTCATCAACTTGTTTGATACTGTATCTCTCTGGACCTGTCTGTTCCTGCCAAAGTGTCTGTGGAGCGCTGTAGTTTTAATTACTGTAATTACAAGTGGATATGATGTGCGCCATTATGTGACAGAGATTGTCAGGCTTAGTGTTGTTCCCAGATACAACAAACTCTATACATGATCATCATTGATATGAATTATTTAAGGGGCACACCTCAATTTAACACACAAAGATCAGGTTAATGTGTCAGTTTTGACAGTTTTTTTTATTCTGTCTCCCCCTGTTTTATGGAAGTATCATATTAAGTCCATAAAGGAATGCTTGTAGTTCTGTGCTGTATTTGTGTGTTATGCTGCAGTGTGTAACAGTGTGTTGTGTGTGAGTGTGTAATTTTTTGTACATTTTTACTGAAATCAGTTTACAGTCCCTCCAGGAAGCTGCAATGTCGCGATCACAGCAGTTCATGCAAATTCAACCAATCCTTGTGAATTCTGCATGACCTTGCAATTTTGTCCAAACTGTAAAACTTTTCTGCAAATTTGTCTGATCATATATGCTTCCTGTGAGTTGTACCAATCAGAGCAGTCCCCTATGCAAATATCATACATGTTGTTTGCTACTATATTGTACTTGTTAGAATGTTTATAATCCTGCAGTTTGATTCTCCCTGGAGCAAGTTGCCTTTGATTGTAATGAGTTATACAAAAAATTGCAATTTTCCCACCATTTAATTGCAAAAAATGCATACAAATCAAATCGCAACATGCATCACAATCTTTTAGAAAAGCTGCTGTGAAATCAGGCATTTCAGGCTGCAACAATCCCAAAAAATTGCCTGTGAAATCCTGGAGGGATACCCACACCTGTAGCATGGTTATGTTGGAAGTAAATAAAAATAAGAAAGTAACAGGACAATTGCCACTGTGTGTGTGGGTCATGCAGAATTGGTCAGCCTCTAAATATCCTTGTAAATATTTGCTGAACACATAAATTCAGTTCAAATCACTCACACATGTAGCTCTTAAAGGGCTGCAGAATACTCAGCTTTCAAACTAAACGGACACCCTGGCCTCTGTTTCTGTGGTTTAACGGCTCTAAGCACAGAGCGCAGTTAAGGGCATCCAGTTCTTGGTTGTTTTGTTGCCAGAGGCACGGTACCTGCACCACAGGGAAATACAAACACATTTTCCTTCCTTTTAAAAGCAGTGCACACTGCACCATGACACTTGGTGTCGGTTTGGAGGGAACTATAGAAAGCTTCTGCCAGCAAAAGTGCTCCAAAGATGAAGCTGAAGAGATGCTGAAAAAATTGGGCAGGTGCAATTAGAACCATTAGCCAACAATGTTATTTGTGCCCATGGTGGAAAAGTCAATTTGGCTATTTACACCTGGGTGTATAGAGTCTACAGCAGCATGGCAGGGACAAGCTCCCAGGTGTCTGTAGCCAACACTGCTATTTGCATCCTCAGGAATGCATAAGGAAAGACAGTACTGTATTGTAAATAGTTCCATCAGCATTGTCACTCTTTATAGCTAAACTAGAGGGAGAGGTGTAAATACCTAAATAGCTGGTGAGTGACTAATCTTACCTGGGTGCAAATACAAAAATTACTTGCACCTTGTTTGCCAATTTTTCTTCACACATATTTTCAGTGTGATAATGCCTGGCAGAGAGCTGCACTAATGAGTAATCTTTTCAGCTGCACTCAGGACATAGCTGCAGGGACAGCAATTTTGGATGATCTATCAGTCCACCATTTTGATCCACAATGAAAAATCCATCAACTATTAGATTCCTCTAGCGTTACCAGGAGGTTTACACTTGTGGTGTTGTGTGAAGTATCATCAGCTGTTGGATGGATATAAAACAAATTTCCATTTGTCCAGTGACTTTTAATCATTTGGTCAAATTTTAAATGAGCTTGTTTGATGACCAAAAAGCCTTCCTGTGAAACTAAACTGATGAACCTCTGGTCAGTCTCGGCTGTACTTTGTGCTCAGCAGGTTAGCATTGTCATGTTAGCATGTTAGCACGCTGAGGTTAGATCGCATTGAGTATGAGGTATTTTTGCAATTTCTACAAAGTAGATTCAATTTGAAGGTTAAGCAGAAATACAAGTTTCTAATGTAACACTATGAGGCTCAATGAGGTTGTTATCAATAACCCAAATGTCTCAAATGTTGTAGGTAAACTTGATGAATAAGTCAATTGTCACCACAATGCACTTGTTTTTCAGTTGAACATCCACCCTGTGGCAGATTAGTGGTGTTGAATGTCAAAACTTATGGCTAATTAACAGAGCACTTATAATTACCAATATGCCTCACACAGGGCACCAGGATATGTAGGAGTGTACAGCCTTAACATGCACCAAAATAGTCCCAGTGGTTCTGACAAAACTAACCTGAGTTTTTCTGTTGTCAGGAGTGAAAACTGAGAAGATCTGAGGACTCTGGAGTCACTGCCAGCACCGCCAACAACAACTACAACCAGGAACTGAGACACACAGACACACACGCACAATACTACACAGAGAAGTTCTACCTTAACACAACATGCTTTACTAAAAGATCCAATTGCAAGTTTATCTCAGTCACTTATTTCTGAAATTTAACACCAGAGTAGACACACCTAACAAAACAAACAAAAGCCTTCTGATTGTTCTAAAGTTAGCTATTTGCCTAGAAGGCCTAGTAAGCCAAGATGGCTGACCCCTACCAAAACAACGTATACCAAGGAGGGGGTGACAGCTACGGGACTTACGGAGAAGGTGGTGGCCCTGACGGATATGGTTACCCACCCCAGGAAGAGGACGCAGCGAGTGATGTGACCGAAGGGCATGATGAAGAGGATCAGATGTATGAAGGAGAATATCAAGGGATACCACATCCTGACGAGGTGAAGGCTGCACAGAGAGCTGCACGGTGAGAAACAATCTGTTTCTTCTTTTTGTTCTTGTGCAAATGTATCAGAAACATTGTACCAGACACCCTATCTCTTAACATTCACATACATGTATAGTACACAAGTATTTGTGGTGGAAGGGGGATTTACACATTTTATCCATTTCTTTTTATTTATTTACATTCTAGCACTATCTTACTCCCTTTTCGTCTCCTTACAGTTTGAGTGTTCATGCCTGTACAGTTGCTGTGCTTGCTATGACAAACATTTGGGTGTTTTTGCTGTTGGTAAAACACCCTGAAATTGTCCACAATTCTTAATAACCTATTACCTATTATTTATTATCCTGGCCATTTAAATCAGGTTCCAATGAAGTTCCAACGGTGAATAGAGCATTATGACTTGTTTAGGACTCAGCAATGTAGGACTTGAGACATACTTGTGACAAAACAGTGACTTGGTCCACCCTCTGGAAGAAACAGATGAATCAGATTCTATGAGTAGAAATGAGTGTACATGTGGTTTAAGTGCCAAACTGAGTTGCACACGATTCATAAATGAGGCCCCAGGACAGGTCTGATTCTTTCTATTGTCTAACAGTCTGCTTTTGTTCTGGTCTTGTTTTCATCTTCTCTATGGAAAAACCGATGGAGCGGCAGTATCGTCCTAGATTTCCCACTGTCAGAGCTGCAGGAGCTCTCTGATTGCAGTACATTACAGAGATTAAAAGACACCCCCTCCAGTTTCTGTCCTTTTAAGCATGAGTTGGCTTTGCACATGGATTTTGGACAATGGTTGGATCAAATTATCAGCAATATGAGATCCCTAATTCCTCTGATCAAACACAATCAAATTATCTTCCTCTTTAAGGGCTTGTAATGTCTTGATCGGATGAACAACACCAGAAGCAGACATCTTTCGATTAGAGCTGGTTAGGACAGTATAAAAGGAATCAAAGACACATTTCTTGCCATCTTTATGACTTCTTTTTCTCTTTCTGTGTCGCAGGGCTAAAACTCGTGGAGCCGGCAGTGCAGTCTCTGAACTAGAGGAGTTATCTGAACAATATGAGGACATCATGGAGGACTGTGGCCACGGGAAGTTCCAGTGGACACTCTTCATAGTGCTGGGCCTGGCTCTGATGGCAGATGGAGTCGAATGTTTTGTGGTTGCGTTCGTTCTCCCATCTGCAGAAAAAGATCTGTGTCTGTCTAATGCTGAGAAAGGAATGTTGGGTAAGGACTTTAATGATTTATTGTTGCTTACAGTGTGTTTTTTTTCTGTGGTCAAGACTGTGCTGCTGACAGTAGAGAGGAATTTGTGTTTGTCCACTAGTGATGTAGAGATGCATCGATCCTCTCTGGTTGGTCTGAGCTCTCCTGAGTGTTTGACAGAGAAACACAAGTTGTGATGTGTTTGTGTCTCTGTGTAAAGGAACTTCAAAATATCTTCCTTACCTGAGTGATTATTTAGCAGATCAAGCCTTTAAAGGTGCAGAATTTTAAAAGAAGACTTTTAGTTTAAAGCATTAAAAATGAACATTATTATATTTGATGAAGATTATCAACAGAATGTGACGAAGTGAAGCATGCTAAACAGCTATCCCCAGCCCATTTTCTCTCTTACACTTTTTCACAATTGCTAAGACACATTTCTTAAAAGCTTCCACCCATTTCGCAAAATTGTAACCACGAAGCTAAATATTCAAACTACATCCACAAGACCTCTGACTCTTCTGGCAAAATCAAACACCCGCCTCAAAATCAATTTTTCTGCGTCCAAAATTAAACAATGATTTCAGACTTCCTACACAGACAATAGTGAAAAACTGTAATTCACATCATTTGAAACAAATACGAATGATTTTGAGTCATTGTGTGCAAATGATGACAGTTGTGTTGGGGATGTGTTCAGCTTCTGTGGCCTGTGTTCACCATTTTGCAACAGAAGTGCGTCACAGTGCAAAATGTGTTTTAGAGAGTAAGAATGTGTTCAGAGTTTTGCCAAAAGAGTAAATGACTGGATGATTGAGCATTTGCTCCAGATAATGAGGTTTAGTGTTTTAGCATTTGTGAAAAGCTGTAATACCACTTCTTACCTCCAGAGGCAATAGTCTGATAGTAGACATTCCCTACATAGTTTCAGCCAGGACGATGTGTGCGAGCAGTAACTTTGCTACGTTCTGCAAGCTCTCCTATCTCTTTTAGTCAAATAAATTAACAAAATAGTAAAGGAAATATTCTTCTACTGCCTTGATAACTTATTGTAAAACAAAATTTATTCAAACTCAGCAGAAAAAAAATTGTCGTTCCACTGTTCCAAAAATCATCAGCTCACAATCATCCTTAATCCACCCCGTTAGTTGTGAAAACATGCTGTGCTTCCCTGTTAAAAAATGTAGTCAGTAACATAATCCAAGTATCGCGATATTACAGTAATGTAACTTGATTACTTTCCATTACTTTTAGATTACCTCAGTATAAAATATGGTGAAATTGTTAAGTGTTTTTAGGGACTATCGCAATTATTGATTATTTTCATTATTAATTAACAGTCAGTTATTCTCTCAATTAATCAATATGTTGTTTGGCCCATGAAATGTCAGAAAATGGTGAAAAATGTTGATCAAAATCCAAAATGACGTCCTCAAATGTCTTGTTTTGTCTATAACTCAATCAGTTTACAGTCAGAGAGGAGGAAAACAAAGAACATATTCAGATTTAGGAGGCTGAAATCCGATAATCTGGACTGCTTTTCTTAAAAAATGACTCAAAACAATTATTTGATTATCAAAACTGATGCAGATTAATTTAACAGTTAATTAACAATCGATTGATCATTGCAGCTCTAAGTGTTTTATGTTTGTTGTTAGGTTTATTAGTGTGTCCAGATGTTCCTTCCTTTGTTATGCACAATTTATTGATTGACTGATTGATTTAAAGACAAAAACTAGTGAAATGTAATCCTACTAATAATGCCCTCCCGATACTAAATGTATCTGCAATCTGATTACATCGTTTATATCTGTAACCGTAATGGAATATAGTTACGTTTCTGTTGTATCCAGATTACAAAATCCTGTAAGCCATTGCTCCCCAAGCCTGCTCTAATGATATTGTGCTCCCTATTTGTCTGGAGTGACTTTCAAAAAGTGGCCACATCTTACACATTACCCCTTTAAACTAGACAGGATCACTTGGATCCAGGGATTGTGTGGCTGACATTAGATAAAAGATCAAGACAAGTGGTTTCAAACTCAAAAAACTCAAAGCAGCATCTGTGTTTGTGTGAATAAAATCTGTGCACAGCACAAAACCAAACAAGCTTTGTTTCTGTATTTCTCAGTTTCCTTCGTTGTTTTCCTATAATATCTGCCTTTTCAGCATAAAATCTGCAATTAAAGCATGGATCAACTTTTTTAGGGTATGTTCCTGTTCCCAAAGCACTTTGTTAAAGTGTCATAAAAATGAGCAGGAGAGGAGAAGAATAAATGATGAGCAGTTCAGAGAGCAGAGATGAAAAGAGAGAGAGGAATGGAAAGTGAGGTGAGAGGACAGAAGCTGAAGACCAACAGAGAGGTCAAATAAAAAGGGGAAGGAGGGAAGGTAACACCCGCTAATATAATAACAGCCCACAAACATAATAAACCACAAGTGTAACACAAATCTGCAGTTTTTAATGTAATAGTCCCACAAAGGAAATACATTTCCCACAAACATTATAGCAGGTGCCTACAACAAATTTCATGTAATTCCCACAAATATAATATGAAAATGAAAAATGATCTTTGTTATCATTGTTGTTTGTTTATTTACTTACACCCCTGCCAATGGGTTTGAGTCAGCTCATTAGAAGATATCACAGGTTTGGGCAGACTGGATAAAAATGTGTCAAAGCGGCGCTCTGAGTAACTTATATATAACTTACAGAAACACTGTGTGCAATATAGGCTGTGCATTAACAAGTCCCCCTTCTACCTTCTCCTCCACTTTCTCTGTCATTCTCTCGCTCTCAAACACACATGCAGCTTTATCTTTCCCTGTCAGTCCACGTAATTGTTTTGAGGCACATAAATATCTTGTTTAAATAGATTTTGGGTTTTTTTGCATAAGCAAAATGCCTTTTTCAGTAGCCGACCTGTTCAGCTCCACAGACAGGTTGAAAAGTGTCTTTCATTTGAAGCTTGCAAGAAAAGAGACTTTTCCACAAATACAACAAATCCCTGCAAATGTAATAGCTATAACATTTGCAGGAAATTGCGCATTACGTTTGTGGCAGGCAACTTCTGTTACGTTTGTGGGAAATGTATTATGTTTGCGGGATTATTACATTAAAAGCTGCAGATTTGTATTACGTTTGTGGTTTATTACATTTGTGGGCTGATATGAGAGTAAGAAAGAAGCAAAGGAAGGACTGCGAGAACAGGTGGAAAAGTGGTGGAGAGGACAGAAGAGGAAAGGAGGTGAGCTGAGTGCTGCAGTGCTGCTGTCGCACTGATCTGCTGCTGAAGTGGAGATTTGATATATGCCACAAGTCAAATCAGCTGGCAGCAGAATGAAAAGCCAGAAGTTTGTGTGTGTGTGTCTCATTGACATTCACAATTATGAACTTTTTTATGGCCTTATTTCTACCACTGACACTCATGTGAGGGAGGATGTAGTTTAAAGAAAGGACCTTTATTGACCTCTGCTGGTGATCAGAGGAGACTGTGACTTGGACAGATGTTACCTGCTGCTCTAAGCTGACTTTACTTTAGCTGGGCAGTCCTTTGTGTTCATAATCAGCAATCTTTGCAAAACCTTCTCTCCCCCTCTGTAACCAGCAGAGTCAGCAGCAGACAGCCTGGTGGCTGCAGCAGAGAGACCAAGCAGGGATACTTTGTTTCCAGCTTTGTCTCTTTTGTTACCATCTGTCCTCCAATAAGGGGTTAACCCTTATCTAACATGTCATCTCATCTTCTAACTGCTCAGACAACTGAAAAACTGAGCAACTGAATTGATTTTGATCATTTTCTGAAGAAGCAGGGGGGGAAAAAAGCAGATTTAAAGACTCTGATGCTCTCAAATATTCCATATGGTGCAGTTGATTCAACTGATCTCCTACCTACCCTTACTGTTGTCCCCCTCCACCTCCGCTCTCTCCCTGAATCTTTCTCCTCCTCCTCCTCTATCTTCCTCTCCTGCTTCACACCTCCTCCATTCTCCCACCTTACCTCAGTTTGGTCCAGAGCAGTGTTTCCAACAAGACTGTGCGTCTGTGTTTGTGTTCTGAGTCAGCACACACAGCCAGAGTAATCGATACTCTCTGTTCTGACCTTGGGAAGAGTCGTGCAGCATTTCAGTGATGCCCGGGAACGAAAATAGATACACATTATAGCTCTCCTTACCAGTACAAGGAACTGGATTTTGTCATATTGAAAGTCTTCATGAGCGTTTATTTTAAAGGGATGTGCACAGTGTTTGTAGATGAGGTTTTATAATTTGAGATCTAATATGATGCGTCACACAGTCAGCTCTCCCCTGTTGCATGGCCATCTGCATACTGAGGTGTAATGTTGCCAGCGAGCTGCTCTCTGGCACCAGTGACTGTAGGCTCATAATTAGCAGAAGCAGAAAAAACACTGCTCATCAAGACCAAAATTAGCTGAGTGTGCTGACATCACTACGAGACTGTTATTATTATTATTAGTAGTAGTAGTGGTAGTAGTAGTGTCTTACAATGATTTTTGTGACATTAAAGACATCCTTTGACATGTGGACAAATATCTTCTCTCAAACGTTTTTTGGAGAAAATAGGGGGTCGAAATTACAGTAACTGCAAAAAGCTGTAGAGAAACAAAGCAAACCACCGTAACTTCAGTTCAGTCAGAAAGCTCACGTTTAAGAATGTTTACTGCAGCAGCAGAACATAGTTAGAGTTTGGTGTCTAGGCTCCGACCTCATCACTCCTCACAGATTATGTTTACATAGAGATATTGAGGAGTGATGAACACACATGTTGGACCCCCTGCTGGAGCCTGCAGGTGGATGCTGGGGTGGTGGTGGGACTGAATGAACAGGCAGTGATGCTGATGCAAGGCAGCAATGGCAGTGACAGACAGAGGGAGAGATGGGAGGTTTTAGTGGTTTAAACAGACCACTGGGTCTTGAAAGGGTGTGTTTGATATGTACTACAGAGAATGAGGCGTGTCACATGTGAGTAGTGGTGCAGCTTGAGTTGACTGCCTGAACTAGCTCGCAGGTGTCGCTACATTTACTGTATTCTAACATGTAAAATATCTGCAAGAAAATGAAGGAAATACGTCAACTCTGTGCATTATACTGCTATTTATAACAACAGTAAAATAAGACCACAGACTCTCAGCCTCACCTCTACAATGACTGATGAAAATGCATTAAAATGAAGCAACCAGTGTCATATTTTATCAGAAAAGTTTTGATTATATATAATATTTTTTCTATTGCAACATATTGCCCTTTATATTTAAAATGTTCTTTTATTAGAATATAAATATTAGTAGCTGCAAATGCTCAGAAACATCCCAAAACTATTGAAATAATTTGATTTTAAAAGTTACTTGGAACATTAAAAGCACACAGTTAAAGATGCAGTTTCATTTTAAATCATTATCAGACTAAGGATTTTATTATATTTGTCATTATACTGTTATTTAAACTCTGCAAAGGTCAAACCAGAGGTAAGGATCACGTGTGTGTGTGTGTGTGTGTGTGTGTGTGTGTGTCTATACACACATATTCATAACCAATTCATCCTCAAGTCAAGGATTATGTAAAACAGCAACATGTTCCCTTCAAGGCAGAAAAACTTTTAAAGGTACTCAAGACAGTCAGTGTTTCTAAGATGATGGTGTCCTGCATGTAAAATGCTAATATAATGATAATGGGTCATATCATGTCAGTCTCTCTGAGTTTGTACCAGAATGTACAAAGATTTAAAAAACAAAAGAAATCTGTAACTGAAGATTCTCATGCATATTCAATCATTTTTTCCCCCTGTGTCTCCATCTCTGTCTCTGTCTCTGTGTGCAGGTCTGGTGGTCTTTCTGAGCATGATGGTGGGAGCGTTCTTGTGGGGCGGTCTGGCAGACAAAGTTGGCCGTCGGCGCTGTCTGATTGTGGCGTTAGCTATAAACTGTATCTTTGCCTTCCTCTCTTCCTTCGCCCAGGGCTACGGCTTCTTTCTCTTCTTCAGGCTGCTGTCTGGCATTGGGTAAAACTTACACACACACACACACACACACACACACACACACACACACACACACACACTTCCTTTTATTAGTTGATAGATGGGTTTTTTCCACTTTTTTTTTTTCCACAGACTGTGTTATCATGAATTGTATGTATCATAAGGAAAATTAATCATATCTCTATAACATTATACGTGATTAATAACATAAGAAACATGTTAAACACAAAAAGATCTAAACTCAAGGTTTACTTACAATATTTTTTCAACCACATTTGATCCCACTCATTACTGGACAGAATTTGCATCAAAGGTACAGAATCGTAAAGTCAGTCGTGATATTTTGATGATTTATACAAGTGAACACAGTCTAATGTCAACTTTTTAGAAGATACACATCATGTTTTTTTCAAACCTGTATTGCCCAAGGCTTTCTTTTGAAAACAGACTCATTTAATCACCCTAAATCACAAAGAGTAGCAGTAAAGAAAAACATTTCTTTTTAAAAAAAATATATAATCCACTAAAGAAATTCTGGATTTTCTTTTTTCTCCCTCTTCTTCTTCTTCTTCTTCTTCTTCCTTTTTTATGTTTTCTCTTCAGCTAAAACTCCTATCTCCCTATGTGCTAGCCTAAAGGCTAATAATTCATGATTGTGAGAGATGACAATAACAACACGATTCTATTGAGGTAAAAATGTTTAGAAAAATAATTGAATCCTCTTTTTTAAAATTTGTTTTTTTTTTTAAACACAGATTTAGAGATCAAGTCTCAAACCAGTGTAAGAAAACGTTAATTTGATTATAGAAAGTAAATTAGTAAGTAAAGCAATAGATTATAACAAGAAAAATAAACTCATCCTCAGCTCCTTAAAACTCCACCTGTGTGATGTGACTTTGGTGCCCTGAATACTGATTTGATATAAACCTGCAGAATGCTGTTATGTGCAGTATGCTTCCACCTTAAAGGCTTTCTGGGTGCAGGTGTCATCAATGTGTATCATATCCTGCTGCAGGATTATTTTTAGTCAACTGGTCTTTTAAAAGTTTCATAAGTTTCAGCCATTAATGCAGTTTCTTAATGGGAACAACAAATGGAGCTCCATACGTTCCATATGCAGAGTGTGGTTAGTGTTTCATTGCAGTGACGCAGCAGAGTGTTCCAGCTCAGAATAACTGTGGTCCCCAGGGAGCCATGCTGACTCAGAAATGAGGTCACAGACTGAGCAAAGCACAGAGAAAGTGATACACAATCACTGACAGTTTGCACCACCACCACCACCACCAACTCTGCCTGCCTCATAGGTAGAATCTGTCGCGCATACACATCTGCACCAACATGTAGTGATATTAATGTTTTACAGTGTGTGTTCTTGGCATGTGATGGGAACAAATTTCTCTCAAGGTGCAAAGCTTTTGTTCACTCCACTAAATTATCTTAAGTTTGCTTTCAAATGTTCAGTTTTAGTTTGCTGCAACTTTTGGTCCCTCTTGTAGTGTTTCTGTCATGGACAGTGGAAGACATGCTAAGTCAGTCCCTTCAGGATTTCATGGGCCTTATTATTGGATTGTTGTGGACTAAAATGTGATTTCATGGCAGCTTTTCTAAAAAAAAAATTGCAGTGCTTTTAGGTATTTTTTGCAATGAAATTGTGAGGCCGAGAGAAGATTGCAAAAGAAAGATGTTTTGTTTTGCTTTTTAAATTATTTCATTAAAAATGAAAGTCAACTTGTTCCAGGGAGAATGAAACTTACCAAAGATGCTCAGAATTACAAAAATGATACAAATCTGCTTTATGTGTAAATGAATTCCACAAAGAGGTAAAATATTTTTACATGTTTGATGTTTGCTGCTTCTGAAGGACTGCTGTGATTGGTGGATCTCGCAGGAAGCTATGATGATTGGTCAAAAAAAGTTGTGGAAAAGTTGTGAAGTTTGAACAACATTGCAGGGTTGCACATAATTCACCAGCATTGGTTGAATTTGCGTGAATGGTTGCAATCACAACTTCCCAGAGGGGCTGTGTAGTAGATTTACTACCAATTATTTTCAGTCTGCATACAACTAACAAAACTGTAGGCTTTGAAATTTGGTACTAGAGGAAACCTATTTCTTCTTATGTCTATCTAAATCTATCTCTTCCTTTGTGTCGTTATTCCTCCATTTACAAAAAATGCTTTATGCTGATTTTGTGGTTGCATTCGTAAATTATAAGTTGTAATTCTTGAAACTCTCTCTGTTTCCTAATTTATTTCCTCTCCTTTCCTTTTCTTATCCTTCTCTCTCCTCAGTATTGGTGGCACAGTGCCGATTGTGTACTCGTACTTCTCCGAGTTTCTTCAGATGGACAAGAGAGGAGAGCATCTGTCCTGGTTGTGTATGTTCTGGATGATCGGTGGCATCTACGCTTCATTCACTGCCTGGGGAATCATACCCAGATACGGTAAGAACGCAAATACAGAAACTTAAGACAGAACAGCAGTCATGCTGGTTGTGGGAAACTGGGTCACTGCAAATGTGTAATACAGAGTTTCCTCAACCCTGCAGTTGGACCCCATGTGGAGCCCCTTTATGTACAGACAGGAATGATGATCTCTACAACTGATAGAATGACATTTGATAGAATTATTTAAAAATTATTTAAATTCATGTGAAATACAAAGAAACAAACAATCAAAAAAACAAATTTAATTCATTGAGCAATCTGCCTCTGGTGGTATGCAGAGAAATGTCAGAAATATATTTTAAAAATGAAATTAGTTAATTAAAACACATAACACTATCAAAACACTAGAAAATTTCAAATGAAAATACGTAAAATATGAGATCCCTGAAATGTCATGTAAAATAAAAATAAATTTTCCTTCTTTCAGTATCATCCTGCTGCATAGTCACAATCATGCATGTAGTGTGCACGGGTCATCCATGATTCTTAGCAAAACTGTGATGGCAAGATAGGAAGCAGAGGTAAAATATAGAAACTGAAAATGATTGGTTCAAAAACACTGCAGTCATGGCTCCAACCAGGAACTGTTACAAAGAGAGGTGCAGATCAGGAGAAAATATTTCAAGTAATTGCGTTAAAAATGAAGTGGATACTTAAGAAGTTCCAGTGTCCATAGAACCTGCTTAACACAACAGGGAGGTTGTGGCACACAATGTAAAATGTTTGAGAAACACTGTGTTGGATTAATGGACACTGACATGAATTTTCCATTTTTGCTGACACTCAGCAGTTGAGGATGGGAGGGTGGAGGTTTGAAACATACAATAAAAGATCATCAGCATAGAGAGAGCTTGTGATGCAGCCCTCCATGTTTTATGAGTGGAAAAACTTCCTCACTAGTTATCTCATCGTGCTCCTGGCTCCTGGCGACCTCTCTCAATTTTACGAGCACACTGGTCCAGTGACCTCGCGAGTGGAGGACTAAACTCCTGAGGGCCTTTAATTCTCTGCTTCACTGGTCAGTTGTTGCAGATCACTGATTAAAACAACATTTTGTGTTTGAATGTGTGTGTGTGTGTGTGTGTGTGTGTGTGCGTGTACAGGCTGGGGGTTCAGTATGGGCACAGAGTTCCAGTTCCACAGCTGGAGGGTGTTCGTCCTGGTTGCAGCTCTTCCTGCTATTGCCTCTCTGGTTGGACTCACCTTCATGCCTGAGAGCCCCCGCTTCCTCCTGGAGGTGAGGCTGCTGCAGAAGACATCGTTACACTGGTCTTTCATTGTCACACTTTACACATTTCCCACCAACATGGAACTGCTTTTTCTGAGCTGGCTTGGTTCTCGAAAAGTTGGTCCCAGGCTGATGTGCTGTTACACTGCTAAAATATTACTTAATTACAAGTGAAAGTACTAGTGTTAGAAATATATTTAAGTAAAAGTACAAAGTATTTTATTTATTTTTCGCAAAAACTACTCAGAGTATTAGTTGATGTCACAGTCACCTCTCCAAACTAGGATTGTAAATTTTGTGTTTTCCTTAACCGACAGTTGAAAACATTAACAATCAATCAATCACTAATAATTTATGAGATACAAAACACGTTTATTTTCTCATATCATTTTTCCTCATAAGTCTAAATTTTAGTGTCCTTATTCAACAAATGTCTTCGCTAGACAACACAATGTCAAATGAGGCTCAATTACTGCCAGGTCTATTGATTAAATGTCCATGAATACATTTTTAAAGTAACTGGTTTTCAAGAATCAGAGCTAGTTTGGTGGAAAAGATGTATTTATGGATGCAGTGAAGGACTACAGTAGCTGTTTGGAGTTCAAATGATTCTGTGGGCTTCATTAAACCTGAACCATCCTAATTAAATAATTTAAATGGTAATTAAATTACTTGTGATTCCAGCCAAGAAGACGGAACCTCTTTGATACTGAACAAATTAATAATGTATCACACATTTATACTTATTATGCACGGCTTTAATCTTTGGGGTGCACGATGTTAACCTTGCATTTGCTTTGCATGCATAAACCCAGAGTCAAATACTCACTGCTTCTAACTAATGGCGGTTACAGAGTCGGGTCAAATGTGTGAATCTGCAACGTGTACAGAAACGGTAGTGTGTTTATGGTGATGAAACTAGTAGTGTTGCAACATTTTTTCCAGTACTACAAGATAGTTTATACATTGCTGTTTGCGTACTTGTATGCATGTGTCTGTGTATTTGTGTATGTTGTACAGAATGCCAAGCATGATGAGGCGTGGATGATCCTGAAGATGGTTCATGACACCAACTGGAGGGCCAAAGGACAGCCCGAAAAAGTCTTTACTGTGAGTACATGTATCCACCTAATATGCATGTAACAGAGTACAAATATATTACTCAGATATGAACAGGTGTGCGGTGAATAGATACACTGTCCATTAACAAACTGGGGATGCAGTGGCTCACCTAATTTCACATCATTTCAGTTACTTCAAGAGAATTCACTTAGTCAGAAATGTGTTTTATTTTCTCAGGTGACTCACATCAAGGCTCCTAAAACTGCGGAGGATGAGTTTATTGAGATTCAGAGCGCTACAGGAACTGCGGTACAACGATGGGCTGTACGCTCACTGACACTCTGTAAACTGGTATGTAGCAACATGAGCAAATCTAAAAATGTTGGCAGTTCAAATGGAACTGGGTCCTATGTTGCATTTATTTTAAATGCTTGTGTTAGGCCTTTTTTCTGCCCATCTACCCATGCCCATGTCATTTGCAACTTTATGTCTACTGCCACTGCTCAACTATGACCATATGATTCAGGGCCAAAGGGCGCCACCTATTTGTGGGATTAATGCATATGTAAACTTAGAATCTGTAAGACATACCCTTATATTAGAATTACGTTGTGAAGCCATTATTATGGCCAGTAGCACTTAATATATGTACTGTAGAGGGACTTGGTTTTTAATTTGCTGCTGTGTGTGCATGTTTGTCCCAGGTGTTGAAGAACGTAGCATCTCTCCTGTCTGCAGAACTGAGGTTTGCCACACTCTTCATGGCCATCATCTGGTTCTGCATGGCCTTCAGGTTAGTTCACGTTGTCATCTATTACACCAGACTATTCAACTTCAACAACAAGTGGGCCACAAAGGAAAATCACTGCGAGTTTGTAGGCCACATTGATTATTGGCTACAAATAGCTCTTACAGTATCATGTTACCAGATTTGTTCCTCTGAGGCCTCAGGAAAACTGGCAGAGAACTAGCCATGATTTGACTTAGAGTGCCTCCTCATGTTGTATTCTTTTATTACAGCAATGAATTTGTTGCACATTGAACACACCAGTTTGTTACTTGTTGTGGCTGGCTAAGTAAATAAATACATCTATAAATACATATGTTGATTTTCACAATCAACTTTATGTCTCCTTAGCTTCAGCAGAGACGTTTTGAAGCTTGTTGTTAGTTTAGCTAATGTGAGTTTCTCTGTGGTCCACCAAACTAATGTGATGCCACAGTTGGACTCAAAGGGGGGGGATTGCCTCCCAAAACACAGCAAAAGTTCCCGCTTGGATGCCCCTGTGTTAGGTAAAACATGATAAAGTTTCCTTTAGGATGCCTTTCAGGTGCAGAAAACTTGATGAAGTGCTCTCCCATCCAATGCACAAAATATGGTTCCCTTCCAGTGGAGAAAACAGTGCCATATAGACTTCCCTTCATGCAAGAAAATGAGTTGGCCTCTAAATAGTTAAATATTTAGTTGTATGTCCTGTATGCCCTGCTGCAGTTGGTGCCCTTTTTATTTTTATTTTTTGCTTCTGCCCCTCAGCAAGCATGAGTCCACCACTGCAGAGTGCAACGTGAGGCTTGAATGAGTGAATGTCAGGTGAAAGTGGGTGTAATCCTACTGCAGCCAATCAGAGCACACAGGTTTTAAAAGATGTAACCAATATCATACTGGTTCAGATCATTCAGTCTGTGCTTTAGATGTCTCAAAGTGGCTCAGAGATATGTAACTTTTTATTTATCATATCACACAAATACCAGCCTGATCTGCAGGCAGCCTCTTGTGGGCCATATAAAAATTTGAAAGGGACAAAAAAAGCAACAGATGGTGAAGCACCTACTGCAATGCCCCCACAACTGACAGATGCAACCAGCAGAGGACTGTGGTCAGTTGAAAAGAGTGACAAGTCAGGTATCAGTGGTTGTATAAAACAGAGCAGTCAAAAAATAGAATTACTGCAGTTGTATATCTCCACCAACTCTGACCTTTGACTTTTGACCGCCAAAATCTAATCACTTCATCCTGGAATCATTTCCGATTGGGCGACAACCTGCTCTACCACTGAGCCACAGCCGCCCAGGAGCAAAGGAGCAACAATCTAATCACCAATTCAATCATGTTGCTCCAGTCTTTGTGTTTGGGTTGCAGTTACATTTGGCTTGTTTTATGTATTGATTTCATCTTCTCTTGATCTACATTTTGTCACAGTTACTACGGCCTGTCTGTTTGGTTCCCTGACATGATCAAACACCTTCAGTATGAAGAATACGCATCCAAAGTCATGGTGAGGTGAACAACAATTCATGTAACTCACAGCAACACTGTCTATTTTGACAATAAGCGTATTTGTGGTTTACATTGACATAGCTTGTTTCAGAAAACTGTTTAATATTGTTTTGTATCTCTTTAGATTATCCCTAAAAAACGAGTGGAGAACTTCCACTTTAACTTTTCTTTAGAGAACCAGATCCATAAAGAAGGAGAATACATCAATGACAAGTAAGTCTCACTGTGTCACCCTCTGGACATGAAGCAAACAGACAGATTTACTGTAGTGTTTGATGTATATATACAGTACATAATGTACTTTAATATTTCTTAGTTTCATTAAAAATGTGGGATAAATAACAAATAAAACATCTATCAAATAAAATAGATACTCTGTTGACTGAATTCAGATCACATAGCCAACATAGAAATGATGAAAACTGTGTG
>JAJHUR010119561.1:0-13343 GCA_027495735.1 Lutjanus campechanus
TTTCCCTCACAGTCATTAACAAAACAGTTGAATGCATTTTACAGATGGGTATTCAACAGTATGAACAGATAAATCAGCAAACAAAAATTAAACAAATATACATACATCTATACACATGCTCTTAGCTTGTAAATAAATCTACCCTCCTGTAAATACATCAAAATACCTTGGTAAGTGCTTGATCTGGAAGGAACCTCCCCGCCCCCCTTCCCACAATCCTAACCTCTTCCCACCAAACCTATATAAACATAATATAATGCACTGTAGGCTTAATTTTGAATTATGCGTACATCAAACTAATCTGAGTTTCCCTGATCTGTGTAAGAAAAGGCTGCCAGATTTCTGCATAGGTGTCCATTTTACCATTTATTTTATATATTAGTTGCTCATAAGAGGCAGTTTCTGATAGGGCTGTGAGCCATTCAGAGTAAGTCGGGTTGTTCCCTCCTGCCCAGTGTCTCAATATAACCCTCTTTGCAGTGGTGAGAGCAACCTTGAGCCATTTGGCCTTCTTCTGGTCTATTCTCTCATTTCCATTTAGGCTGTTCAGGAGGCACAGAGCAGGTGTAAAGTTAACAACTACTCCCAAACTGCCACTGATCTTTTTCATAACAAAAGGTGGCTAGGCTAGGACAATTGAAAAACATATGGACGATATCACCTTGTTCTGTTTGACATCGCCAGCAGAGGTTAGAATGACTCAGTCCTGCCCTACACTTTCTCACAGGTGTCCAGTAAAGTCTGTTGAATATTTTAAATTGAATAAATCCCTAAAGTAGTGTCATTAAATCCATCAATAAGATGGTTGTAAATTTGACTTACTAAGTGAGGAAGTTCACTCAGCAATTTCAATTTAGAGCAAACAGAGGATTGGGTACATAACCCAGTGCCTATTAGACCTGCACTAGACAAACAGTCTCTTAGCTGGAGAAATCGCCAAAAATCTTTTCTCTGCAGCTTGTAAAGTTCTCTTAACTCATCAAATGTTCACAAAGTATTATTATAAAAGAGACATCCGATGTATTTAATGCCTTTAGAGTACCAGTCTTTTCAAAAGAACACCTTCCCTCCTATTTTCAATTTTGGGTTATTCCATAATGGGGCTGACCCTGTCAGGAAGGGGAGAGATTATTGGGTTCTGGATGTCACCCTTTGGACATTGGTTCAAGTAGTCTGCTGCCCCGAACGGTGCATTCAGTTCTTCCTCTAATCCTACCCATAATGGTCTGTCCTCTCGACTTGAGAGGAGGGAGACTATCTGAGCCCTCATAAATGCTTCCTGATAAAGTCTCATGTTAGGAAGTCTCAGTCCTCCACATTCTATTTTAGCCTGTAATCTTGTTAACTTCATCCTAGGTATTTTCCCTGCCCAAATAAAGTTGCTTAACATTTTATCTACCATCTGGAATGTGGTTTCTGGTATACTCAAAGGCAGCATACTTAGCAGGTAGTTCAATTTGGGAGCTATAACCATTTTTATAGCTTGTATTCTGCCCCATAGTGAAATCTGTAGTTTGTCCCAGCCATTGAGAAGAAGTTGTATCTTGTTCAGGGTAGGATCAAAATGATCAGATATCATGTTCTCCAACCCTGGGTTGAGGAGTATTCCCAAGTATTTTAGATTTTTTGGTACCCACTGAAATTTCCAACTTTGAAAGTGACTTCTGTAACAGTATTTTGATAATGGCATCACCTCAGATTTGGCCCAATTTACTTTGTATCCCGAAATATCTGAAAACAAAGTGACCAAATCCAACATTGGGGGCACAGATCTCTGTGGGTCTGACATTATAACCAAAATATCATCAGCAAAAATTAACAGTTTGTGTTCCTGGCCACCCATTTTGACACCCCTAACGGATTTGTTCAGTCTTACGGCCACAGTGAGGGGCTCCAGTGCAATAATAAAGAAGAGTGGTGAGAGTGGGTCACCCTGCTTTGTTCCACGTCCTGCAGGAAAAGCAGATGACCTCAAACCATTAGTTATGACCATAGATTTAGGTTGATCATATATGAGCTGTATAATATCTTAAGGAACATTTTAAAGGGAAAGGTCATGCATTTAGCAAAATCTGCCCCATCAAAAGAGCCAAAAATTAACGAATGACAGAGATTTACACAAGTTCACACTAGAGGGACAAATTATTCTATATTCTTCCTTGAGAATTAAAAGTTAAAATGAAAAGTAATCAACATAAAAAAAGCTGTTGCAGTGCAGAGTCGCAACAATTAATCGATTCTTAATCGATTATTGAATTAGTCGCCAGCTATTTTGATAATGAATGAATTGGTTTGAATAATCTATTCCTCTCTGACAGTAAGCCTGAATATCTGTGGGTTGTGATAACAACACAACATTTGAGGATGTCATCTTGAGCTTTGGAAAACACTGGTCAATTTTTCAACATTTTCAGATATTTAATGAAAATGTTAATCAAGAAAATGATTGACAGATTGATTGATAATGAAAATCGTTATGGGGAAGACTTGAAAAATATGTTAAAACATACTGGAGTACATGGACATATGACAAGGTTGTGACAGGATTAATGGTTAGTTGCAGACTTGTTGCAGTGTACTTGTATATTCCTTGAAATCAACCAGACTTCAGGAGACAAAGTCTCAGATCTTTTGGTATTGAAATCCTCTTTATTTTTGAGGTCTCAAGTCGATTTTAGTGACTCCGTGACCTTCGATTCAAGCAATATCATCTGAACAACATGTCCACTTGCACATGAAATATCAGAGTCCAATAAGCAGATGAATGGTGAAGCCTTTTATTTTGGGTAAGCTGTCCTGCAGCACTGTGTTTATATCAAATATTGGTTTTCATCCTTAACAGCAGACACATTTGAAATTTTCCGGCTGGCCAAACTGATATCAGACAACATCGTGTACTTTCTGCCTCGCAACGCTGACATGGATCAGGTGTGTATGTTCACTGTGTGTATGTGTGTGTATACGCCTGCGAGGTAAGAAGTCTCACAGAGCAAAACAGTTTGGACTCGACCTGGAAGCAGAAACACTGAGGTCCAAGAACCTGCTGGAACTCAGAGCAGAACATTCACTGGCCTGATAAATCTGTTCTCTCATACTGTAACAAATCTGGTATGACAGATTGTGACAGAATGTGTCTATCTAATTTGCGGTTTAAATTTATTGGTGAGTTAATGGTGGAAATAATATCACCACCTAATGTGGTAAAGCTGAATTTGTTTAATATGGTTTCATTCAGGCCTTGTAGGCCTTCAGAGAACAACTAACATATAAATTGCATTTAAATATATTATAATTGATTTATTTTATTTAATTATTAGTTTATTCTCTTCTGATTCCTGTTTAAACCTCATGTCAACTTTGCTTCAGAAATGAAAGGGTTACTGTCCTGAAAACAGCTAAATAGATTTATCCAATCAGTTTTTTTTTTGTTGTCTCCAGGCAGAGAAATGTTAGAGCTGGCTCACTCATTGGTTAGGACTTCATCACTGAGACAGAAGGCCACAGCCTGTGTTTGTTTAGAAAGTCACAGGTGAATTAACCAATCACATTTTGATTTACAGTGGGTGGGACCAAAAATCATCCTCTGAGTCCTTCCTGAAGGACAGAGGTATCTTGATCAAGATGAAGCAGTTGAGACTGATGCTGTTGCTAGGTGGCTAACTTGACAACGCTGCATTTTTTAAGGCAGACTTTCACAGCATAGCAGTGGATCTGCTAAAGACTGTGTTATTTAAGAGACTGAGACTGTGCTCGTCCCCAAGTCTGTTAGAAAACAATTTTCAGTCACTTAAATCTTCTTTATAAAAAGTTGCTTCCAGCAGTGCAGCACAGCAGACACAGACTTATCCGAACAATAGTAACAGAGTAGATGGCTATTATCTACTGTATAATACAAGTTTAAGTTAAGACACTACTCATTCAGCTATCATTGTGTGGTGTTTGCTGCCTTCTACTGGGTTGTTTGTATGTGGCAACGACACACTGCAAACACATGTCACAAGCTACCTGGATGCCTTCTGCTTATTCCAGCAAAATCTTTTTACAATTTGCTGCATTTTTGGTGTTTCTGGCAAAGTTTTGCCCGAACCGAAGTCCTAGCTCTAATAGTCACTGTTGGCCACTGGTACAGACATTGCACTAGCCTTTGAGGATATTGTATGATGGAGGTGGACACTAACCACAAAGAAAAACCAAAAGAGCAGCACTTACTGATAGATTTTCATCAAATCTGGGAAAGTCTGGAGTAGATCAAGTGCCACATTTCCACGGCTTGGTTCGATTTGACTCAGCTCACTTTTTTGTTTGTTTGTTTGTTTGTTTGTTTTTTTGTTTTTCATTAGGGACAGTACAGTAACTTTTTTTTTGGTATCACCTCAGCCAAGGTTCCAAGCGAACTGAGCCAATACTAAAAGGTGACGTTAAAACACTGGAGCACTGACTGGATGTGCAACATGGGATGTCCTGCACAAACCTGACATTTTTAAACAGCAGAGCTTCCATCAGTAATAACCACCATTTTTCTGTTCACTTGATGTTGAAGTTTGTCAGTGAAAAAAGACAGCAACTTCAAGACAAAAGCACCCGTGTGTGCTTCTGGAATAGCGCTGCTATGATGATCAGCTCCCCCTACACTGAGGAAGAACCATCTGCAGTGGAAAAACAAAGTAGAAGTACTAAAAGCGAGTAGAGTCCAGTTGAGCTGTACCATGTAGTGCAAATAGAGCTAAGAAGTGCTGTCCCTAATGTGGGGTCATCATCATCCTCTTCTTCTCACTTCTTCTTCACTATTAACAACAACAACACAGCAGATGCTTGGTTACCACACCAGATTATTCAGGTGTAGTCAGAAGAACATTACAAGCACAACAGTCTGTCTTTTGTCTTCTGGTCTGGTTTAATGTTGTTGAGCAGCAGCTTGAGGGACAGGAGTGACACCTGTCTGATGATGTATTGTCTCCATGTCTGTCTGTCCTCAGATCGCCTCTCTGGCTGGTCCAGGAGGGAAGGTGGAGGTGGAGCAGAACATCCTC
This sequence comes from Lutjanus campechanus, assembly GCA_027495735.1. NCBI lineage: Eukaryota > Metazoa > Chordata > Actinopteri > Lutjaniformes > Lutjanidae > Lutjanus > Lutjanus campechanus. The sequence goes on from JAJHUR010119561.1 coordinate 5,031, forward strand.
AACAACAAGCTGAAGACTGTGACAGCTTACTTTGGCAGCTTGATAAAGTCTGATAGCTAATAACCTGCCATACACATGGTGAATGAGGGTTTCTTCATCCACTAAATGAGAATGGGACAAAATATATTTCTTCTCTTTCACTCTCTCTGCTCTGTCGACTGGACTTTATTCATCTACATCTCCTTTTATTCTCTGTAGGTATCCATCCAAGTACTAAAACGTACAATTTGACTTACTTTTTGTATTTAAAAATGTGTTATAATTGTGTAAGTAAGACTGAATCTGATGGTAACAAGTGACAGTTTGAAATCAGCCTACATGTCAGAGTTCATGCAGGTGTTTCTGAAAGAATCCATCAGAAAGTTAACACTGGACAAAGATGAGTTATGTGAGTTTTTATAACATCAATTTATAGATTGTCCTTTTTTATTGTATTGTAAGCCAATAAATGTTTTTTTTCAGAATGTTGTGTGTTGAGATCTTCATTATTTACATCAAATTCTATGGATTTATAGTATTTACATTATGCATTGTTTACTATCATTGCTTAAGTGTCAGGTCACTTGCTTTAGCGTACCACTGGTATTTAGCACTTTGCTGTCTGTTAGAGTTAACATCTTGGTGGTAAACTAAAAGTTTATGAATCAGCTTCAATCAGTGAGTTACAAGGTATCTGACTTATTCCAGCTGTCAGGATTTAACTGGAACAAAAACGTCATATTTCACTGATCCCTGCATCCTTACATCCTTACACATCTCACCTTCTTACGATCCTGACCTTTTTTCCATATGCATGGAAAAAAGGTCCCCCCCCAGTTTAAATGTTTTTGTCTTGATCATAACAACCTCCACATTAGCCTCAGAGGTGATGGTGCCTCAGGACAGTCGAATAAGAAACCTGTGGAGATCAGAGCAGAGTACACTACAGATTTTCAGTCTGACTCCAGGTCATGCCACCTGCAGAAGTTCTCTGATGACTGTGCAGTGGTTGGGTGTATAAGTGATGGAGTACAGAGTACAGAGCACTGATAGAGGATTTTGTGGAGGGCTGGAAGAAATCACCTGTTGCTGAATGTAGCTAAGACCAGGGAGATGGTGATCGACTTAAGAAGGAAGACAGCTTCTCAACCTCTGTGCATACAGGGAGAGGATGTTGACATAGTGGAGAGCTACAAGTACATTGGTGTTCACATTGACAACAGACTCTATCTATGAGCTTCACAGTGATTATCATTTTACTCTGAGTTTACATTGCCTAGTGTTTATAGCGATGCTTGAAGAGTGGTATACAGAAAAATAAAATTTAGTGTATAATATGCAGGCAGAAAGCTGCATGTTGCTCACCAGCTGCAGGTTGACCAACCCACCTAAGTGTCACATTGCCTGAGAGGACTAATATGTTTTTTTTCTAGGGCTGAAAGCCATTCTTTTTGTTAGCAAAATGACCCAAACATCAACAAATACAAAACCAAAAGAGTTGTTTGTGAGTCAGTCTGCTAGCTGCAGCCTTGTGGGTGAATAAAAAGAACCAGGAGACCAATAACCAATATTTAGAATCAATATACATTTGCAGAAAAAAATTAAAAAATAAATTTAATAAATTTGTGTCAATTTATTATAGAGATTTTGGAGGCAAACATTGTATTTTTACTCCACTAAGCTAAATTATTTGATAACTTTAGTTAGTAACTTTGCTGATTCATATTGCAAAATATAAATCAACTATTGCAAACAATTATATTGTATTATTATAGATTAAGCTACCCAGCAGTATATACAGTAGCCTAATTAACAGTCAGACAGTGTTGTGGGCGGGACAATGAATGAGACTACAGGGAGGACTACAGACTCAGGGAGGCGGCTGTATCAGAGCCACAGCAGCACATTTTTATTTATTTATTTTTATTTTTACCAGCATAAGGATTTAAAAAAAAGGAGTGATTCCAGTATATAAAAATGCTGATTATTGAAGCTGATTATTGATTGAGCCCTAATACACTGTATTTATCTCTAGAGTTGTGCAATAACAGGATACCGTAACTTGACCAGTTCTGATCCATTTTTGATTTTGTTTCTTCCATGAAGTCTGGTCAATGACTTCAAGCATCCGTGTGTCTGAGTCTGCTTACTGTGTTTTTTAGGTATTCTGATTGGATTGATCTACCAACGTCTTGATTTTCACAAATGTGTTCATGTTTTCTGATGTTACTAGAACCTAAAATCTGTTAGAACGTGGGAAAATGATCAGGTTAGTTTTCTTCCACATGCTGATCACCTGGATCCAGCTGGGATCAATGATCTAATATTGGCCAGTGTTAGATGTGTGTCCTCATATTTTACTGGTGTTTCCAAGAAGAACTCCCAAGACAATGAGAAAAGCACAAAGAGAAATGAGAAATCAGCTCTAAAAGAACAGTTAGGCAAAGTTTTATACATAGAACATGAAGAAAAAGCAATGTGATGCTACAGTGGCTCATCAAACAGAAAGAGGTGTGTGTCATTCAGCATGCCGTTACACTGCAGTGCAGTCAAAGGAATACAAAGGCAATACAATCAAATGTCAGGATGTAAGCCATAGTTCTGTATGTGGTTAACAAACATTCTTTAGCAGAAACATCATTCTACTTGATCAAAAACAAAGACACAGCTCAGGTTTTAAAGGACAGTTTAGAAGAATCCTGAACTGAGAGTCCTTTCAGTCCACCTCAAGAGTTAGTGCCTCCCACAAAGGAGGAAGTCGGACCGGATCAACATCACTGGTCAGTCTCTCTTTCCAAAATACTTTGTCAAATGGAAATAAGACAGAATTTGTGAGTCATACTGCCAATAGAAGGTGATGCCTTTATAGGAAACAGAAACAAGCATTTTGAGTTACTTGTTCTGCTTGTTACTCACAAATTTACTCGAGATAATGAGGATCAGTTTCATCTCATTTCATCATCTCTATCCAGCAGAGATCAGAACGTGTTCTGTCCGACAGAGCAGGAAGCAGGGGGAAAGTACACCTTCCAACCAGGGCTGTGCTACTCGAGATATTTTTTATGTTATCTCACAATCGATCCACTCTTATGGATGTTTTGACTCGTCTCCCTCTCAGCCTCCAGTCTCACCTCGTCTTTGGTCAATCAGGCTGAGTTAGCTTTTTATTTTTATTGTTTTTAATGCAAAGTTGTGTAAAATCCACTGCTCTCATCTTTACATGTGCAGTTTATTTTTAAGGGTGTGTTATCTTCACCATAGAAAAAACAAGATATCAGATTTTGATAGTTTAGCTTATAACACTGTGCAGGAATATTTTAGAGCTGCAACAATTAATCAATTATTAATTGATTATTAAGTTAAACCTCAACTATCTTGATCATTAAAAACTCTAATTTCTCTGATTTCAGCTTCTTAAATGTGAATATTTTCTGGTTTCTTTACTCCTCTCTGACAGTAAACTGAATATCTTTGAGTTGTGGACAAAACAAGACATTTGAGGACGTCATCTTGGACTTTTTTCCACCATTTTCTGACATTTTACTGACCAAATAACTAACTGATGAACTGAGAAAATAATCAACAGGTTAATCAACTTAGAAAATAATCGTTAGTTGCTGCCCTATTTTACTATAATTTTTATTGACTAATCATTTTATTTTGAGTCATTTCTCTCAGTTGTTTCCAAAGTTGTTATGTTTCAAACTTTGTCGAATTCAGATAACATGACTAATATAATTACATCTCAGTTATGACATTCAATAAAAACAACAGGAGGAAAACGGTGCTTTTTTCCCTTTTCTATCTCGAGTCCATTTAGACTTGGTCTTGAGTTGCAGTTGACCCCCTTAAATTGATCTAAAAAACCACTCTGACTTGGACTTGGAAAGTTTTCACACTGGAACACACCTGGCACGCTCCAAAGCAGCCTAACTCTGACTTTGGCCTAGGGCTTGTTGGCCCAGTTCTGGAGCAGTGTTAGCCCAGAGTTTGTGGGGTTGTTCTCTGAAAATAGACTAAACCCAGGTCTAAAAGTTGCCGGTATGAAACTGGGCCAAACACTGTTAAAGAATAGTCACACATCATTCTAGAATGTAAACATCAGTGGCTCAGGATAACCCTGTATTAAGACTGTGCAGTGTAACAAGACCCATATTGGTTGTAGGTGCCATTAGTGTTGAGGATTCTTGAAATTCCTGTCGTCAGGCTGGAGCTCTGTCTTATATCTACTGTCAAAGCTGGACACTTGGGGGCAGTTTGCTAGTTAACAACAATGAGACAGCTGTGAAGTTGTTGGAAGGTGTATTGCTTCACTTGTGATGGAGCTAGGGTGAGCAATTTCTACCTGCTTCCAATCTTTGAGCTAAACTAGGCTAAACCCATCCTCCACCAGGATTTTTTTCCCAGGATGGTGAAGAAATGACCCACTCTACCCTGCCTCTGATTGGCTTACCCTGACATTCTTACCCTACCCAAACTTACTCCTCATGGCAAAACTTAACCAACCTAAACCAATGAAGGCAACAAGTACTAGCCAATCCGAGTCAGAGCAGGGTGGGTAGTTACTCTGTCATCCTGGGGGAAATAAATGTTATATTGGATGAATTAATGATTGAATTAATCTGACTCTGAGTCACAGGAGTGGCACACAAGAAGATTTCAAAAATCTTGTAGTGTTCCTTAAATAGCATTTATGTTAAGAGAATGTGGTATCACTTTTGGACGACTGTGTTTGGATTATTCTGTCCTGGCTCTGCTAACAAAAGGCAACCTCTGCCTCAGACATCTGAACTAAGCCGTGGTGTGAGCTCTGGTGGACTGACAGGACTCTGTTCATTGTTCAGAAGCTGAACTCAAACCTGAACTCATTTGGCAGCAAAAACAGTCAAATAATAAAAGATGCATCATCAAGAGTTTCAACAATCAATATTCAAAAGTCATTAAGAGACACTGTCAGATATGTAGATGCAAAAATAAATACAAGTGTGACATTTCCTTTTCCCCCCGCTTCTTAGTCCAAATGATGCGGACAAAGTCATGGCTACATCTCCTTCACACACACACACACACACACAAACCTTATAGTCTTAAGGCTAAAAACAGAAATTTTACTGAAAGTAAATGTAAAATAAGGCAAAACATGAGATTTAATATATAAAAAAACTGGTATATATGAGCATTGCTACAGACGTGGAGGATTATTAGGATAAATGGATTAATGATCATGACCATTAACACCATCATTTTCTGAAATACCAGCACATCGCATAAAGGCATATTCATCTATAAAAATAAATAAAGGCAAACAAAGTAAGAACTTTTATGAAAAAATATATGAATTAAATATGAATAAATAAATTACATAAGTTACATTGAAATCAAATTCAACATGATATAAAGAAACAGTCAAATAAAAGCTCATGATCACACTCACTCATCCAAGGTTGTAACTTCATGGCACTGTCCTCTCCACCGTCTGTCATCCTGTCACACTGTCTGTAAATAAAGTTAAAGTAAACGTCTCCACATGTCCACACGGGCTCTGCCAGGCAGCACTGTCCCCTGTGCTCTCATCCCCACGCTGTAATGCCATGGTGTCCGTTGTCCATAAGTTTTTTTTGAATAAACCGCTCACTACGTCCTGGAGGCTCCGCGGGCGGGGGGCCTCACTACTACTCCCTATGCTTAGAAAACTACATACATCCTAACGTCATGTGTCCATGTTGCCGAGGGGGATCAGATGAACCACTCCTTCTTGCTCTCGTCGATGGTCTCGGTGAAGGCGGGGTCGTTGACGATGATGGCTGCGTCGGCACAGTCTGCTGACTCTGCCCCCTTGGCCTCGTTGGTGTGGTAGGAGCCTTTATGGCGGAACATGTGGCGGATCACAAACACCATGATGCAGAGGACGGTGAAGATCACCATGGAGATGATGCCTGGACACAAAACAAACAGCAGACTGGAGAGTTGAAATGTCTGATGTCGGTCTGATGTTGTTAAAGGGACAGTTCACCAAAAAATACATTTTTTTTCCTGACCTGCAGGGAAAAAATACATCTGAACCAGTGTCTCTTTCTAAAAAATTATGAAAAATATGCATTTTTAATTTGGGGGTAAACTGTCCCTTTAAAGATGCACTCACAAGAAACACAGCAGTCAAAGTGTGATCAAACTGAAGCAGCAGAGGCAGGAATATACCGACTTTTAGTACCTAATATACTGGAAGTCAGGGATTCTCAAAGTGCGACCTGTGGTCTAGAGCAGTCATTCCCAAAGACTGGGTCGGGACAGATAAATGGGTCGCAGGAGATTTTATTTGGTTTCCCAAATAAATTTTAAAAAAGACTAAGAGATTCTGCGAATTTAAGATTTATATCTGCAGCACTTTTACAAACCATTTAAAATGTATGTGTTGTTCTACTGCAGCTTACCAGTGAAGTAGATATGTGACTTATTGTTAGAATAATCTGTAGCTATTGTTTTTATATCTGTGATCTGTTGCTTTATGTTTGCTTTCTAAATGCATTTCTGTAATGTTTTTAACTATTTATTGTCTTGCTTTTAGCCTTCGTTTTTAATGATCTGCAATTTTTGTTTTATTTTAATGTATTTCTAAGTTCTTGTAAAGTACCTTGAATTGCCTTGTGTATGAATGGTGCTATACAAATAAAATTGCCTTGCCTTGCCTTACTGATGAGAGGAAAACATGAGAGCTTGTTAACTGTATGATGAATGATCTTATTTTGTCTCATTTGTGAAGTAGGCTAAAATGTCCTCTGTTGTTTTCCTGATGAGAGGAACTAAAAATGATGAGGTGGCCTGTTTACTCAGCCTAAGTGAATTTATTTCTCATTTATACAGTTTTAAGTAAATGCAAATGAGTATATGATTTCAATAATGCATCAGGATAATATAAGGTGATACGGAAATAACAGTAAAAATGCTCATGAATGTTTATTTATGCAGAAGTGAACTCTTCCCAGAGTCTAATGATGAGGCTTATTGTGAATTAGGTGGCAATGATTTATTATTTTAAAAAAGTGGGTCCCCTAGGAAAGAAACGCTGGTCTAGAGCTGCAGCGATCTTCCTTTTTGGAGTTCTAATCGGATTCTGATGCCTGAATTTGTTTGTCTGCCGGTACCCTCACACATCACAATTTCTGTTTTGCTTTTCTGTCTTTTTTCTGTGTTTTTGAAACTAAAATATCACCAAACTAAGGACATTTTGAGTTTGATAACTGTTACTCTTCTGTGCAATCGTCCCAAACACAATATTTGTTTTCCCAGGATGGCAAAGTCAGGACCTGCCTACCAGCCTGCTTCTAATTGGCTTACCCTAATATTCTTACCTTAACCCCACACAATCATGCACCTCATGCTTAAACCTGCCCAGAACTTCTCAACCCAAATGACCCAAACCAATGAAGGGAATGAGTACTAGCCAATCAGAGTCAGAGTAGGGTGATCATGATTTTGCCACTGTAGGAAAAAAAATTGTGTCCTCAACCCCAAAATATGGGGACTGCTGGATATCTATCAGCTTAAAATTGCATGATTACATATTTATACATGGATCTGTGATGTCAATCTGATACCTGATAAGTGAACTACATCAGTATCAGCATCTGATATGATGCTAGATTGAATCAGTCCCAACTCCCAAAACATTCAAATATACATTTGAAAAAAATAAAAATCAGTCGCTCTTTCCAAAAATCATGACTCAGTTACTCAAGATTTAAATTTACCCAACTCAAACCAAACCAACACAGGTGGCAAGAACTATCCAATCAGAGTCAGAGTAGAGCAGCGTATGACTTTGCCATCCTGAGAAAAGAAAAACTGGTGTGCATGAAGTGTAGAATGAGGGGACATAGTTCACTGATCAAACTGATTGTGGATGGTGTTCTTCTTTTGGACAGATAAAAAAATTCAAATGCTAAATGGTTCAGCACATATACATGGGCACCCACCCATGACAGGCTGCTGGAATCCTCGTCCAGTGTCTCCTCTGTATTCACTCTCACTTATACATGTTCTATGTTTATTTGTTCTATGTGTGAACCTTTCTGACAGTCTATGTAGTCATTATGCATCAGGTGACTGACGACTGTGATGGGGGTTGAAAAGTTAAATGAGATTTACCTCCAATTATGGCAGAGTTGCGATCCACTCCATCATCACTGGACTTGTCCTCATTGAAGGGGAAAACAGCTCCAGCTGTGGACAAAGCAAACATCTGTTATCGGTTTGAATTCTCACATAAGCTGCAGTTTGACAGTATCTGTCTGTGTGACTCTACCAGCTTCTAGGTGCCAGGGGTCACTAGCTGAG
>JAJHUR010119564.1:0-14661 GCA_027495735.1 Lutjanus campechanus
GGAACCCCCAGTGGTTCAATAGCTGGGTTCTCATGAGCACATTTAGAAGGTGGAAAGATTCTGGATAGAACCCCAAGAGAGGGTGGAACCTTTGACAGATGGTTCTTGGTATAACCCCTTATGTTAGGTTCTAGGTTGAACTCTTTGAAAGGGTTCGAAGTGGATCCTTAATTAAAGGTTTCTACCAGAAACAGAAAATGGTTCTGAGATGGGGACAAGCTGAAGAACCTTTTACGGTTCTAGTTAGCTCCTTTATTTGGTGAGGGTAAGAGCTGTGTATGTGTATGTGTGTGTGTATATGCATGTTTATGTGTGCGTTAGCGAGCACGTGCGTGCGTCCATTGCGATTAGTCACCGCTGTCCAGATTGAGGCGGCCGTCCCATCTAAACGCTCTGTCTTTATGAGCCATTAATCTTCGACTCAGGCCATTTTCATTACCGCCAAACCTCGCTTTGGAGCCACCAGCTGCATGATACTGCATAGTGGAAATTAATAACCCACCCATCTCTGCCTTACAATCGCCCCTCCACCACCCCTACTCCCCGCGCACACACCTCTCCATCAAGGCCCCACCCGCTCAGGGCCTCGCATATGATGGAAGACGCGAGAAGACGAGTTTCCACGCCACTTTTTTTTTTGTCGCCATTTGCGTCCCTGCATCCCTGGCAAGCTTTCAGTTTTGCACACGCCCTTTTCCCCTCCACTCCTGCTGCCGTTTGAGTCCTCTGCCTAAGACAAACAATTTATCCTGAGCATTTAAAATTCTCCAGGTGGACTGACGCTGTGATGCAGCCGCAAGCGGGTAAGAAGAGATAGAAATAAAGAGGAAGAAAAGGCCTGGGAGAACCGGAGGTGACAGAGGAAGAGGGAGAAGAGAGGAGGGTGAGTTTATATTAATTCCTCTGTCTTGGTTTTTCTAAGTGAACTGAAAGAGAAAGAGCGAGAAATGACCCCCTGGGTGCCTTTAAGACCGCTAGGTTCCTGCTCATGTGGTTGTTAGTGAGGAAAGGGACTGAACATTATTAAATACTGTACGTGCTTAGGCAACCTGCAGGGAGGGAGAGGAGGAAGAAAACAGATGAGATGGAGGGAGAGAGATGATGAGGAACGCTGGGTGGAGGAAGAAAAGGATGAGGGGGTTCAACATGGCCTCTCCCTGAAGCTTGGAAGATAAAAGGGTTCTAGGTAGAACCCCCTGGATGTGTTCTACATAAAAGGATTCTCAGTAGAACCCCCAGTTGGCTTCTAGATGAAACCCTTGGAATTTAAAAAGGTTCTCAGTAGAAACCTGTGGGTGGGTTCTATATGAAACCACTGGAATATAAATGGGTTCCCAATAGAACCTTATGGGTGGGTTCTACATAAAACCCTTGGAATATAAAAGGGTTTCCACTAGAACTCCCTGAGTGGATTCTTGATAAAATCCTTGGATTTAAAAAAGGTTCTCAGTACAAACCCCTGGGTGGGTTCTAGATTTAACCATTGGACCCCCTGGTTGGTTTCTAAATGAAACCCCTGGAATTTAAAAAGGTTTTCAGTTGAAACCTATGGGTGGGTTCTAGCTAAAACCCTTGGAATATAAAAGTGTTCTCTGTAGAACCCCCTGGGTAGGTTCTAGATGAAAGCCTTAGAATTTAAAAGGGTTCTTGTTTGAACCCACAGGGGGGGTTCTTTTTAACATCTTTAGAATGTTAGGGTTCTCTGCTGAGCCTCTCATCGAGGGTTCTGGGTGACACCATTCACAGGTAGGTAGGACTTTCTGTCCAGCAGCAAGGAACCGGCCCCATTCCAGTTCAAGCACCTAATTTTTAAGCGTTCTGAGCTTTTCCACCAAAAATAAATTGGTTTGGAACCCGAAAAGTTGGTTCCCAGCTGGAATCAAAAAATAGCAGGTATTCTTTGGGAACCATTATGCAACGCCCTCTGTTGATGACACCCTTGATTACAATGGTTCCACTCAAAACTGATGAAAATCCAGGCTGGTTCTCTGGATAGCACCAAGGTTCCAAGACTCTTGAGTGGAACCGGTTCATGAATCAGAGCTAATTTGGTGGACAACAGACCTTCTCTTCCTTAAAAGGAAGAGGACTGATTGTAATTATTAAAAACTGTACATGCTTTGGCAACCTGTGTGGAGGGAGAGGAGGAGGAGGAAAACAGATGAGACAGAGGAACAGAGATGGAGAGGAACAGGGGGGTCAGAAGAATAAAAAGATGAAGGGGTTTCAATATGGCCTCTCCCCGAAGCTCCGCCAGCAGGGAGACCCAGGGAGCTGGTGGAGTGGCGGCGGAGGATCCGGCTGAGATATGGCGTGATATGACAGCACTGACACCCAATAAAGAGGAACAGCATTACAGCAAATTAATAGCCCTCATCGGTGAATGGGCGGCAGAGGAAATTAGCAAGGTGCTGGTCGTTGCCGCTAACTCACAATGATAAAGCACGAGGAGCGTTAAAAAAAAAAAGGAGCCAATACACAGCGGAGTGACTTAAGTTGACGTCTGCAGCGGCCGCTCTTGATGTCTGTTTATGAAACACATTCATTACGAGTCCCCACATGAGTCGCCTGCAGGAATGACCAGTAAAGTAACGGGAGTGACACTGTGACAAAATTGAAAAGTTGGAAATTGTTTTTTTCCGCTGCGGCGTGCCATCGGAGGGGAGCCTTTCTCATTTCCTGTTGAGAAGTGCAGTGCATTGTGGGCAAAATATATAGGAGGCTTTGTGATATGAATCGCCGCTGGTCATCCATCACCGCACACAACAGACAAAACAGTCAGAAACTTCAGAAGAAACAACTTTCTTGGACAAAGTTTGGAGCTATTGTGTCTTTCTGTCCTCTGTTAACTGTCTAAACTTGCATTTAAAGGGACAGTTCGGATTCTTATTCCACTGATTCATCACCTTTTTGGTTTATGAGCAATACTAAGAGAAAACAGGACAGGTCTCTTAAAATGAACAACTGACTGGTTTCCTTTTTTAGAAAAAACAACCTTTTCATTGCCTCAGTTGCATAGCAGGGTTGGAGAGTAACAGATTACATGTAATGGGGATTATGTAATGAGATTACAAAAATAAGTAACTTTAATCAGCCCAGATTACACTTGAAAATTTTGTAAACAGATTATAGTTACATTGTCAAGGATTACTTGATTACATTTTAGATTACACCATTAAATTATGGCAATTTTAAAATAATGAAACATGTTTTTGGAAGCACAATTTCATTTGACCATTTCTAAATGCTGTTCTACTGTTTATCAAAGTAAGTTACCCCTCTCCAGTTGCCAGTTCTGTGAAGAGTAATTTAACTATTAATATTTGTTTTTTTAAGAATATTTCGTTTCATTTACAATGAAAATAGGAGATGAACTTCAGTACAACTGTCAGTTATGTTTTTGTAGGGCTAATTTGATTTGACCAACTGTAAATGCTAAATATGTAAAATACATTTTATATGAACTGAAAATGTTTTGAGATGTTTAAAGAGGAAAAAAAGAATATTTGTGTAATATTTGTGGATTTTTTCAGTATATATGCAATATTCTCAATGATTAATTTTAAAGTAAAATGAAAAGTAATCCAGAAGTATTCAGATTAGACAATATTTTTTAATAATGCAATGGATTATGTTACTAATTACAGTATATGTATGAAGCTAAGAAATGCACTGCCGTGGACAGGATCAGTAGTAAAAGGTATTTTATCCACCTAAAAAATGAATACCAGTTAATTGCGTGCTATATTTAGAATAATGTCACTGCTTTACCTTGCTAGTTGCTGGTCTACCGCAAGTTTAGCATTTTAAAGGGTTAGTTCAGACCCGCCAAAGTCACACAGTAACATCAGCCAATTGAGGCAGCGGTAGACCAGCAACTACCTCAGCGAGGTAAAATAAGTGATTTTGCCAGTGGAGTCTGGTGGTGAGGAGACAGCCATAAAACAAGCAATATAACCTTGGTTTCTCGACAGCAAGGTCAAGCTAGTCTCACAATACCAGACGATCAGATACGTAGCTGCCTACCGATCATTTGGGGATTTGTAAATCTGCAAAACAGTTGCTTTAATCTAAGAGAAGTGAATATATTCTAAATATAGCGTACACTTAATTTAGGTGGGACTTTTTTGGGTGGCTTTCTAGAATCGTACTCCTGCTGCTTCTCAAAACTGGGGGCGTGCCGAGAAAAAACACAGACTATGGAGAAGTTCCTCATACAACCCCACTTCAAGGAATCTGAACAATCCCTTTGAAATTCAAGCATGTTATAAACATTTTGAAATTTTGCATATCTTCTCTTCAATCAAGCTAATATTCTGCTCTCTGAGTCACCAAAGGACTAAGATGCAGAAAGCAGAACTTTTCTCTAAAGAGAAATATAATCAATATAATATAAAGTTTGAAATGGACAGTGCCTCAACTGACCTCAGTTTCATCCTCATCCTTCAAAGCATCAGGATCCCTCTAAACATAAATCAATACAAACAATGTTCAGACATATAAGAGACTCTAAATGAACTCCACAGATTATGCTATTCCACGGCCTCTTGCATCCCTCAGCCGCTTTGCATAATGAGATAAACAGCGTATACAAGCCCCGGCGACCCGCGCGTTGCCTCGGCCAGCCTGTGTTTGTGTAGGAGAAGAGGTAAAGTCGGGCGTTTTGACCTGCCTCTGTTTTCAACCTGATAGACGAGCCGCGGCCTCTTGAGACGTGTATCAGTTTGTTTATTCCATGAAACATGAAATATTCTGCTTAACACATCACTTCTCTGAAATGTGCACTTCTGTTAATAGTGGTTAGACTCAGGCAAGTTGTGTTACAGTGCAGAAAACAAGCTGAAAATGATTTCCATAAAACACAGGAAGCAGTGTTTGCTCCCATTTTTTTATGAGTTGAAGTTAAAGATCTAAGACTGTGCACACAAAAGTTGACCTATTACTTAGCAATCACTTCTCATGCCTAAACCTGACCATCCTAACCAGGCAGAGTTGGGCGGGTTTCTTTTTTGTATTTGTAGTTCAATATGAAATAGCTAGTGGGCTTTCTCTAACATTCTTAACCTAACCCGAACTAATCACTCCTAATGCCTAAACCGACCCAACCAATGAAGGCAACAAGTACGAGCCAATAAGAGGCAGAGGGCGGGTCATGACTTTGCTCTCCTGGGGAAAATAAGGCATTTGTAGCCCAATGTGAAATAGCCACAGTTGGCTTTTTTTTAATCAACCACTCCTCAAGCCTAAACCTAACTAAACTAACCAATGAAGGTGACGAGAACTAGCCAATCACAGGGGGAGTGGGGTCTGTCATGACTTAGCACTCCTAGAAAAAATAATTTGGTATCCGTAGCCCTGAAGTAGTTGGCTTTTGCAGATACTCTTAACCGAACCCTTAACAATCACTCCTCATGACTGAACCTTGCCAACCCAACTAATGAAGGCAATGAGTACTAGCCAATCAAAGGCAGATAGCAGGTCATGGCTTTGCCCTCCTGGGGGAAAAATGGTATCTGTAGCTATGTATCTATGTGTAATAGCCAAAGCTGATTTTCTCTTATATTCTTCACCTCACAATAACTAATCACTGCTCAGACCTAAACCTACAGTAACCAACCCAACCAACGAAGGCAAGGAGTATGAGCCAATAGGAGGCAGGGGGTGGGTCATGACTTGTCCCTCCTGGGGAAAAAAGTGGTATCTGCAGCTCTGTGTCAAATAATCATAATTCAGTGCACAATAAAGTCTTTTTTTTTCCAAGATCAAGCAGCACATTTTAGAGTGGCCTTTTATTGTGACCAGTCCAAGGCACACCGGTGCAATAATCATGCTGTTTAATCAGCATCTGGATATGGATTATCTCAGCAAAGGAGAAGTGCTCACAAACATGATTTTTAAACAAATTTATGTGCTGTTTGTAGAATAATAAACCCTTTGTGCGCACAGAAGAAGATCTCATTTTACTTGAACTCATAAGAAATGGGAACTAAAACAAAAGTGTTTCATTTATCTTTTTGCTGAGTACAGTCAGAAATGGTGTTCATGTTTGTAATAACCTTAAGTACATTTTTACAGTGATTATGGACAATGGATTTACTGCTGTCATACCAATAATTACAGTGAAGAACACCCTCTCAAGCGCTAACGCTGTATTTCACACCAGCTCTCCTTACAGCGGACAATGACAGCGAGTAATTATGTTGTATGTTTCTTCCTGCTGCGACTTCTCTGGACAACAAGCTCGTAAACCAAAGAGACAGAGGAGGTGCTTTTGCTGTCTCCCGGTGATGATGTCATCGGCCTCACCACGGATAACCTCGCCTGCACTTTTTGCGATGACATCATGCGCCGAGCCGTCCGCTCGGTCCATTTTCTCCGTGGCGGCCATGAATCCGTCAAAACTGAAAGCTTTTAATCCAGCACGTCGAGCAAAACGTCGACCCTGGACCACATTCATGAGCAAGATGTTTGTGGGTGGGTGGTGGTGGTGGTGGTGGTGAGAGGGGGGCGGGGTGAGTCGGGGTGGGTTGGGTTTACATGCCGAGAAAGTTCAGCATGCCTTCGGGCGTCCAAGTATTGGATTTGAACCAGCGACCTCCGGGGTGTCACAGTTCTAGGCCCTGTGCGTTTGCGCGATTGGCCCAGAGCCGCTCCGCGCAGGGCAGGTTCAGAGGGTTCGGGGTCCTGGCCCGTGCAGCTAGTGGGTCTGCAGGGAACTGGGGAGTGCCAAGGTCTGGCCTCCTCCTCCTCCTCTCCCCCCTTCATCATTCCTCTCCTCCAGGCTATCAGCTGCAAGTGCAGAGAGAGAAGGAGCAACAGAAAGCAAAACTGCTTTTTAACTCCTCTGTCTTCTTCTCTGGTCTCTCTCTGGCACTGAGAGGCTGCGGGGAAGGTGTTTGTGCTTCAGAGTGGCTTCAGTAAGGGACCTATTGTTCTCCTCCCAGAGGCTCTCAAATCAATACCTCATCTCTCTGTCTCTCACTCTGCAACCACCAAGGAAAAAGGCCCATCGACTACACAGGACTCGCTTTCATGATTCACGCCACTGAAGAAGAGAAAGACAGAGACATAGAGGGGAAGTAAGAAAGGCGAGGGGGAAGAGAAAGTGGCTGGGACGAGGAGGAGGAGGAGGAGGAGGAGGTGGAGGGAGGGAGGGGGACACTGCGGGGGCTGATGGTATAAAGACACCAGAGGAAGCAGGCGACCTCACGGTCATCGCTCTCCTTAGCACCACACACAGCCGGGCTATCTATAGCTGCCGAGCCCAGCCAGATTGATCTTATTGTCTTAAAGGAAGAAAGAGAGGTTGATCCTCGAAGGCGTTAATATCATCAAGCTAACAGCATCAGAGCAAACTCTAACTATAGCTCACCCAGGGTAAAATCTGCAACTTTGTTTTATCTTATGCAGTAAAAATACTGAATTTTATGCTGTTTGAATTTTTTTTGTCTAAATGGCTCTATTGACTTCTTTCTCTTCAATATTAAGTGTAACCACATTTGAATGAATAAATCTCAATTTCAAAAAAGTTAGGACGCTCTCTAAAACAGCAGATATAAAACCAGAATGCAATGATGCAAATCATTTTCGACTTGTAAACACCTAAATACAGGACAAAGACAAGATATTTAATGTTCAAATTGATTTGTTTTGGTAAATATTCACTCATTCTGAATTTGATGCCTGCAACACGTTCCAAAAAAAGTTGGGATAGGAGCAACAAAAGACTGTGAAAAGTTGTGGAATTCTCAAAAAACATCTGTTTGAACATTCCACAGGTAAACGGGTTAATTGGTCAAGTGACAATATCATGGTTGGGCTCGAAAGGCTCCGTCATTCCCAAGCGAGGATGGAGTGAGGTTCACCATGACTTTCTGGGAAACTGTGTGGGCAAATTGTCCAACAGTAAAGAAAAACGTTTCTCAATATAAAACTGCAAACTACAATCCATTATATCATTAAAAGATTCAGAGAATCCAGAGAAATCTCTGCACGTAAGGGGCAAGACTGAAAAACAACACTGAATGCCTGTGACCTTTGACCCCTCAGGCAGCGCTGCATTCAAAACTGCACACAGTTTGTTGCAGCATCTACAAATGCAAGTTAAGACTCTACCAAGATATGCATCAACAACAACCAGAAACGCTGCAGACTGCACATCTGTGAAGGCCCCATTAATGCTGAAAGGTACATACAGGTGTGGGAGCAACATGTGCTGCCATCCAGACGTCTTTTTCGGGGATGCCTCTGCTTATTTCAGCAAGACAATCACAAGACACATTCTGCATGTCTGGCAAAGTACAGGACTTACACCTATGTGTTTTTATGGATGTTTACAAGCTGCATAAAGGATATATTTCTATCCTTAAATCTCAATCCGCCCCCATTTTAGAAAGAAAAGTTTGTAGGTTTTCTTGCACATGGTGTCTAAAAAGGGTTCAGTTTATCGGACAAAGGCGCCTCCGCAAGGTGTAACCTTGGTCATCCATTTGAAGGCTTTTTTTTTATCTCAGAAATGTTTTATCATGAATTTCCCGACATCTCCCTCCACTTTTTCATCCAGAATCAAATATTTGAATAACAAACAGCATTTAATCCCCTGACTCTTAATCTGGTATCCATCTCGTCATGTTGGGTGGAATTGGGGAAGCATAATGGGTGTTTTTTTTTTTTTTTTAAATGTCTCTTGCTTTTCTTTCTGTATCACTGCACAATTTTCACAGCTGTACTGCGGATTACGTCTTCCTCAAATGCGAAAGAGAGAAAAAAAAATGTAATTCTGCTTTCCGCAGGGGCAACGTCTTTATAGCTTTTCCTACACAGGTGTCTCTGCGTGAGCGAGCGAGATGGAGATAGAGAAGGAGAGAGAGGGAGCGAAAGATGCCTTAATGGAGTTATGCAAATGGGGGCGGCCCCATGATCCCCTGGCTAAGTATTCCACCAGAGATGTGGACCGTACAGCTGTGTGCGACGGGGATCCACGCCGTTCATTTCCTCTCTGCTTGTACACAGAAAGCTCTAATACAACTATATATCTCCATCCATGGAGTGTGAATTAACTTCATCCCCCCCAGTCCACCACCGCCGCCGCCGCCGCCTCCTTCAGTTTCAGTCTCCTTCTGTTTTCTGCCTGTCACTTCCATCGCCGAATATCTTTCCCTGCCAATAAACTTACAGATTTCTGGATGTAGGCGTGCGTCCAGAGTTTATGTATATATTCAGCACTGGAAAACACACTTTCGTTCCATGTTAGTGCTTACATGCAGTATGTATGTATCCCTTTGTTTATTTATAATGCTGCTTGTGTGGGAGTTTGTTTACATGTTTATGGGTTATGGCATATGATTTTGTTCTTTCGTTGGAATCTTTTACGCTCAAGTGCTTCCAGGTTTAAGATTTATGTGTGAGTGTGCTTTTTATGGTGCTTTATGGGTTTTCTCCACTATGTGTGCGTTGACACACATTTATTTTATGCTTGAGTGTCTCTGTTGATGAATACGTCCTCGAGGCCGATTACACTCGGCGTAATGTGTATATATGTGCAATTAAACTTGTGAATTAAAGGGGATCTTATTCAGTGTGTGTGTGTGTGTGTGTGTGTGAAGCAATGCTATACTGTATGGCTGCATTTGGTGTCTGTGACCTTGTTCAGACAGACAAAATTCATCCAGATTGTTTTCAGATTGATGTGATAAAGTCTGAACAGCAAAAAAAACATGAAATCCATTTTTGTAAATAAGATCTTAGTCACATTTCTGCAAGATTTCGGCTGCACCTGGCACTTAAACTGATCACCTCTTTTTTTCTGGAACCTCTGTGAACTTTCTCCTTTCCTGTAGCTACTGTATGTGCTCGGCTTGTTAATGCTGAGAATAAAATAAAATTTGAAGATGGTTAAAAGATGAATGAAATGACACAGGCTATTGTCACATCTTAAGTTAGCTGATGTCAGAGAAGAGAAGGGTCCTCACAATATACACACCCATGAGAGAACTTCCTGGATGAACTGACTTATTTGAACCCAAAACACCATCATTTTTTCAAATCATTACAAACCGATTCAATCCAATTGTAGGCAACCACTCACACACACACACATGCACAAACACACAAACACAGGCTATCAAGCTGTTATTAAGTTTTCTTCTGTCTTACAGAGGTGACAGCCGCAAACTCAGGCAGGATATGTTAGCTGGCTAGCTAACGTTACCTGAAAAGGTTACGAAAAAAAATATGCAGGGGAACAATAAAACCACACAAGACCGCCACACAAAATTCAAACGGCAACAGATAAAGCTTAGTTAAAAGCTGACATTATAGCAGCTGTTAAAGGTAGCTAGCTAGCATCTACTATGAAATTGCTCGAGGAAGTTAACCCAAGAAACAAGCCAGAATTATGATGAAGCATGATGAACCCAGCAATGTGTTTACAACTCTACTGGAGCACAGAGGGGGAAAGGGGCGGGACTTAGGAAGGATCAATTGTATTTCAAAGAGACTTTTGCGTCACTCACAACATGACACAATGGTGATGTCACATCCAGAGTGACGGAGGTGCATCAGACCAGCTGAGCAGCATCCATGTAGCAGAGAGGTATGGAAGTCATCAACGAGAACAATAAAAAAAACAAAAAACATTTTCTCCTGATAAAGCAGGAAGGAAACTACCGGATCTGGCAATTTATCAAGAAATATCATACATGACATATGGACTGACACCTACATTGTTACCACAGCAACTTGTGCACAAAGGTTGGTGACGTCTGGTCACATAAATCTGATTTGATCACTCGCAAATAACAGCAGTCTGAGCAAAGCCTAAGTGCATTTATTGCATAAAAAGTCGAGCCTGAGTGGTTCTTGTGGGTGTGACGTCTGCAAATGAGTCAGCCGACCTGCCCAGAGTGACCTCCGGCTGACGGAGAAACAGACAGAAAGGAAGAAAGCCAGTGAGGAAGACTGATGCAGGGAAACCTCGCTCCCGCCCACCCTCCTCGCCACCCCCCCACCACACACACACTCCAATCACCCCCTCCGGTGACTCACACACCCAGCGTGAGTGTAGGCCTCTACCCACAACCCCCTGCTGCTTGTTTAGAACAACAACAGAGGGAGACAGTGGGATCACAGAGGAGCTGGCAGGGAGGGAGGGCGGGAGGAGAGACAGTGGGAGAGAGAAAAGAGGAGGGGAGACATGAGGTGGAGGGAAGACACTGGATATTATCATGTGTTTCATGCTTTTTCGAGAGATGGTGGAAGTCAGATGAGACCTAATTTTAATGATAACTTTAAAAATATGGCATCAATTTAGCTGGAGTCATACTATATACTGAAAAGTATGCGGACAAGCATGTTTACGTTTGTTAACAGAGTTTTTATGAATGAAAGTGAAACTGAAACCATTCATCAAAACTCTGCAGTTTTTCCTTCCCCATTAGTAGGAAGAGGGTATGCGTGTGGGTGGGCAGAATAAATATGTGTGCAGAGGAGGGCGACCTTGCACCTACAGGTGTGATTAATGTGGTGTAATGCTCCTGACCCAAGTCAAAAGGGTTAGAGATTTACAGAAACGATATAAAACATAAAACACTTTCTTTACTCTGCAATATTTACAGTCGTGCACATAATACTTCATTCAGATGTCAAAAGGCCTGTCATTTTCGCCACATCTGTCAGGACTGACCACTATCAGGCTGTCATTAGTCGTGTTGTTTTTAATGCACATTTTGAAGTATCACATTGGAAAAGGTTGATGCAAAAAAAAAGTCCTCCATTTCCCAAAAAAAGTGATCATGCTCGTTTGAGGTGGCTTTTGACTTTTTTTTCAAAAGAGTTAATTCGCTTCATGGGAACTGTTTCCACTCTGACGGTCTCTTCATCGCTTCCATTGCTTGATAATACATCCACACAAACCTGATGTGATCTTCCCCACATTAGTACATGACACCAACAGTTTGAGTTTTGACATGGCTATTGTTCAGTTTGAACCTGACATGAGCAACACCGAGCTTTCAACTTTGAGGCAAAAAATTTGTGGGAGGACAGTTTCTTGTTACAACATGACAGAACAAGCATTCACAGTTTCTTTCACCACAGTCGGTTAAAATTTGCAAAACAGCTGCATAGAAACACAGCTATTGTTTAGTTTGAATCTGATATGAGGTAGTAATGAGCTTTCAACTTTCTGGCAAAAGTTTGTGGGAAGACCCGTTCCTGTTTCAACACGGCGAAATGAGCATTCACTCGCATTTCCTTTTTTTCTGCTTTACTTGATATTTGGTTAAAATTTGAAGAACATCTGAGTGGAAATACAGCTGTTGGGTAGTTTGAACATGATACTGTATGTGGCAATAATGTGCTTTCAACTTTCTGGCAAAAGTTTGTGGGAAGAACCGTTCCTGTTTCAACATGACGAAATGAGCATTCACTCGCATTTTCTTTTCCTGCTTTTATTTGACATTCAATTAAAATTTGTAAAACAATCAGATGGAAATGCAGCTATTGTGTAGTTTGAACCTGATATGTGGCAATAATGTGTTTTCAACTTTCTGGCAAAAGTTTGTGGGAAGACCCGTCCCTCTTTCAACATGACAAAATGAGCATTCACTCGCGTTTTCTTCTTCTGCTTTATTTGACATGCGCTGAAAAGTTGCAAAACAGTTAGATGAAAACACGGCTGTTGTGCGGTCTGAACCTGACATCATAGTGTGCTTCCAACATTCTACCTAAAGTTTGCAGGAAGACCCATTCCTCTTTCAACATGCCAGTGCTTTACAGAACTGTTTTCCCAGTTCGGGGTGGAAGAGCTTGACCGGCCTGCACTGAGCCCTGACTTCAAACCCCATCCAGCATCTGTAGGGTGAACTGGGATGTCGACTGCAAGCCAGACCTTATTGCCCAACATCAGAGTCTGGCTTCAGCAATGCTCTTGTGGCTTTTGTGGAAAGTTTTCCAAGACAAGTTGAGGATATTATAGCATAATGTTAATGTATGGTCTTGGATAAACAATTAAATGTAGGTGCAATGTTCAGGTGTCCACATACTTTTGTCCAAAAACAACATTCTGAGGTGCAAATAGGTATACTGGTCCAAATACATGTTAATATTGGATTCTGTGCTCATAAACACTTAAAGATATACAGTATTTACTGTATGTAAACACACAAATGTGCAAAACTGGCCTCACACACATATATTTCCATTTAAATGAACACACTATGCACATACACACATACACGCACACAAATATCATCATGCACACGCTTGCACCTGACACTCCTCCAATCCCATTAAGACATATTTAAGGATGGCTAATGGAAATTGATCAGTGATTAAGATCATTTCAGGTTAATCCAATTAATCAATGCCTGCTGATTAGGATGGCAGCAGAAAAGGCTCAAAGATTCATCACAGCCCCCTTCGGTCCTGCCGGTCCCATGCCGACACTCCGCCATCAGCTGCAGTTAGCAGGGAATTTTAAACAAGCGTGTCACCTTCAGGTCTGGTTCTTCTCCTGCTGAGAACTGAGAATTTGTGCAAGAAGTCAAATAAAGAAAGACATCTGGTGCGTAGATGTGACAAAGTAAGAGGAGCAAGAAGAAAGTAAGAGGTGTTGCTTGTTCAGAAATGCGTCCTCTGAAATAAATTTGATTAAATTGAGAGGCGGAGAGATGAGGCGAGAGCTCTGGAGAGCTATTTGAAGAAAAGACTAGCTCGAGAAAACGGGATGAGATGCTTAAGGAAAGAAACAGTGAATGAGATGCAGAAAATTACTTGAATCAACTCAAAAACTAAACAATGGCACTGAGATGTTTTGCAGACCAAGCCAGGAACTGTACTCAAAATATAAGCATATTTTTTTCATTTGTTTTTAGATAAAGTGAGAAAAACGCTCCGTACCAAACAATGACATTCTCAAGTTTTGACTACACCACATGTAGCAACCACGAATTAAGGAAAATTCGACTCTTCGACCAATCGATTGATCAATGGGGACTGACTCTACTTGCAGCCTAAATGGTTGCTAATCAAAGTTACACAGTTCTGGGACCCCACCAACCTCTATGCTTACAATGTTTCGACATGGATGCTCACACTGGGCATAAGATTTCACAGAATTTATTCAAACAAGATGTCTGCATCCTCAAAAAAAGGAGAAAAGCTGCATTACTTTGTGCAATTCTACAATGGAAGGAAAGTAAGAAGAACTAGAAGGGCATTCAGAGAGCACAGACCTCTGCTAAGGCCAAATGCCCTATCTCGCAGTGCTAACAAAAGTGAAAAATAATTAGTGCGATCCACTCCAAATGTAATAAGTTCTTCCTTGGCCCATGCTACACCTGTCCACCATGTTCCATGAAAATCAGAACAGTAGAATTTCGATAATCCTGCTGACAAACAGGCGGCTCTGAAAACCTCCTCGGTGGAGGTAAAGCTACAATTAACCCCAGCCTGTAAAATATTACTCCAAAAATACTCAAACAAGCTCACAAAAGTTTAAGTTTTGACAGTTGTCATGTGGAAATCAGATGTGGTACTGCTCAAACTGAAAGACAGCAAACCAAAATTTCCAAGTCCCTGATCATTGATTGCTCAGGTAATTAATTTCATGTTAAGAAACAACTGATCTGCCAGAAATTTGGACCAAAAAATGACAGGACA
>JAJHUR010119565.1:0-34586 GCA_027495735.1 Lutjanus campechanus
AAGGATGGGTCTGTGGCCTCTTATTTCAGCTGCTCTCAGCAGTGTGTCCCATGAATCTGGAAATTTAGGTGCCACAAGGTTTGAGTCATCATCTGAACAGTGTATTAAACAGTCTATCCTGGGACGCTTTGGCTGTGGTCCACTTGTACTTTGTTCTGCCATATTTTTCTATCCTGTGATGTACATCATGTGAAAAGAAAAGAAAAAAATCTAATAAGGTCAACACTGTTCTGCTACCCATAAATCTGAGGTAAAATTTGTTCTAGGTGCCTAGACAAAATGTGAAAGTTAAAGGCTTCTTAGCTAGTAAATGACCAACATTAACATTTTTATCCTCCTTCCCGGCTAGCTAGCTAGAATAACATGGCTGGTACCAACAGACAGCTATCTAGTTTCATACCATGATCTTCACTCTACCTTAAATCCTCTGAAAGACAGTAGTCACTTGTTCAAGATGGCTGGCTGACATCCCCGCAGTTCTCTGATATTTAAGGATCTTTGTGCAATATTTTGGGAGATCTGTTGACAGGAATGGAATATAAAATGAATATATTTAAATACTGACTAAATAGTATGTAATTATTAGTTATTAGTTATTAGTCTAATCATCTGAAAATAAGAACCATTATGTTTTTCTTACCTTAGAATGAGCCCTTTAAGGGGGAGGTCTTCTTCAGATGGCTGTTTTCCACTTGTAATTTGTTCTGCTATACTGTGATGTATCTTCTGAAAACGATTAATTCTAATAAACTCACTACTTTGTCAAGGTCTGCAACCATAAACCAGCACTAAACCTTGCTTAGGTGACTAGACAAAATGTAAAAGTTTAGGTATAAGCTTGTTGTGTACGCTTGTTACACTCCTTTCCAGCTAGCTAGCATAACATGGTTGGTACCAATATGCCTAAGGTCAACATCTGTTGGCTGAAATTGAATATCATAATTTGATGAATTCAGTCATTAGTAGGCTAATCATCTGAAAATAAGAATCATTGTGATTTTGTTACCTCAGAATTAGTCCTTTAGGGAGGGAGGTCTTCTTCCACAGAGCCCACCATGCTAGCCATCATGTTTCTAGCTACATAACAGTAGCCCAGGACAGACAAACTCACAAAACTTGATAAATAGGCCTGTATATGGTTTGTTAAAGTTTATACAAGTGTAAATTTCTATTATTGCTGTTAAACTGATTTTTAAAAAAAGAGCCAGTTAACGTTCTGGCAGAAGCCTGTAACTTTTAAGTACAGCTAGAATTTATCGCTCTGGGTAGAACCAATTCTCGCCTATGCCTGTGACATCTAAGTACGGCTCACAATCACCTCCCACAAAGAGATAGTATGGGTATATTATACATTTCCTGAATCCTTAGAGTCCTGTGAGTATTGCAATTGTTGACTCTTGTGTCCCTGATGTCCCTGGATGCTACAGGACTAAAAGAAAGTATTTAGTTTAGGCGAAAATTGTGGGAAAATGTGTATTGTGGGTGTTATAAAGAGCTCTAGTGACCTCTGTATTGGTCAGAGAGACCCAAAACTGGATTTAAATAAAAGCCAAGAGGATCCCCTTTAAAATGATACCAAACACTACATTATAAAACTTTGACAGATATCCATACCATGAGCCTAAACCAGATATACACCAGTGTCAAAAAACGGAATTTATCTTAAGGGGTTGTTAACTTCATGAGCTGATAACTGTGACTAAGCTACCACTTTGGAAGGGCTATCATACCAAAATATCATCTACAGACATGTATCTTTTCAAAAATTATGATTAAGTTTTGCCACCCTGAGATGGACCAAAAAGTGGTCTGGCCCATGGACTACTTCAACCGCCAACTTCCTAATCAATGGTGTTTCACGCAAATGAGTGGACCGGTTCTCCTATCTTGGCATTGCACTTTCCTCATACTGCTGGGTCTAAAAGGCCCTTCGTCTTGGCACCACATGTCACTTAGTTTTGTTTAAAAAGAAAATGAGTAACACAACATGGAGACATTGGCAATGACCAGCAACAAAAGCCTCTTTTTATTTTCCCCACATGTAATAAATGGAACTTAAGCTTCTAATTCACGATATTACAATGGTAGAGGGCTCAACTGTCAGCCATCATGATGGACAGTGGTATTGTCCATCAGCCCAACCATATAAGGTAGTATGTGCGTCCACTCTGCTCTATGGGGCAGAAAGCTGAACCACATACAGACAGCATATCAAAAACCTGGAGGCCTTCCACATCCGCTGTCTTCAAAAGATCCTTGGCCTGTCCTGGGAAGACTGCATCCCCAAAACAATGATTCTGGGCATACTGTCCACCACTGCCCACCAAACCATCTACAGGCAACTCAATGATGTTGGCGGACAAAAGAGGCACTATAAGGACTATACCACGGAGCTCCTGAAGTGTTGCAAGATAAACCTCATCCATCTTGACACTCTGGCACTCAGTAGTTCAGTCTGGCAGTCCACCTGTGCCAGAATGACCAAACAAATACATTACACCAACCAACAGAAGAGGCAAGGAAGACATGCCCAAACACACCAAAGGGCTGTGGGCATTGCTTCAACATCTGAACTCCCTCACAGCAAAAGCATTGGCCTCCACAGCCACATGAAGTGGTACCAGTGTCAATGGTGCTGAACCCCCACCACGCCCCCTCAGACTAGCATCATCATCAGACACAATTGACAGCTAAGAAAGAAAAAGAGAGGAGACATGCCAGTCAAGATGAGAGCCTTTCTTGATTTAGATGGGAGGACCTTGCTTTTTTCTAAATTGAATACATACAGCAAGATTCAGTCCCTAAAAGCAGTTGTGTTACAAAATGAGTTATGAAAATGACCTGTACAGGTCAAGAGAGAGAAACTAAAAAAAAGGGCTAGAGAGAGTAGTTATGAAACTATAATGTAATACAGTGAAAAAAGAGAGTTGTTATGACATGGAAGTATCGTAAATCAAATGCCAAAATGACTAAGCTGATAAAAATTGTAGCTGGAGGCAGGCACACTATTAAAAACCCTGCCATACAAGTCCTGTATTGCTTTCATTCATGTTTGTAATCTGCTCTGGAGCTTGGCTGGGATACATCTGGTTTAGTTTTTCCTGGGTCACTCAAACAAAAGGATCCGATAGATTTATGTCTGGGCCAGATTACAGAGATCAACTGGAAAACACAGACGGCTGCCAACTGTGAGTCTGTATTTATAACAATTGGTTTCACATATCTCTCAGTGCTGAGTTTCAGATCTCTTCATACGACACACCAGCAGGCAGTGTTTCATGCTTCATGTCTGAAATCTATGGTATGATGCTAAATGGTGCCTATTAACAACCTGTGTTCTTAACCCGTGTGCTAACCTGTTGCTTACTGAAGATCCTTTCTTACCTGTTGAAGTCAATAATGATGTCGGCTTTCTCAGTGGTGACCTCACTGAACCTCAGAGGAGTCACTGCACTCCATACGCCGAATGCTTCCTGGAGGATACGCCGCACTTTGGCCTCACTCATCTGCCAGGGGAAACGCACAATCCTGTTGGACACACACACACACACACACACACACACACACACACACACACACACACACACACACACACACCAGTATGCTGTATTAGAGAGCACTCATTAAAAAAATCTGCTGTCAACTTTCCAACATCATGTCGTACAATGTTTGCAACTTAAAAAACACAAAATGTCGGGGCGCCCCTAAGCTCAGTTGGTAGAGTGTGTGTCCCGTGTACTGAGGCTGTCAGTCCTCTGCAGCCTCCACCGGTTCAACTCTTGCCTGTGGCCCATTTGCTGCGTGTCATCCCCTTTCTCTCTGCCCCCTTTCCTGTCATATCTTCAGCTGTCACTATCAAAAATAAAAGCAAAAGCAAAGAAAATAATCCTTAAAAACCACAACATGTTTCACCAAAAATAAAAATTGCATGTACAATAGATGAACCTGCTGACCAAACCAAACAGCTGTGGCTAATCATCAATAATGGAAAAAGTACATGTCCGGGAAAAAATGCTTGTGGTTGATGAAAGCGAAAACTGTTTTTGTTGGCCAATGGTGCAACCGCCTTCTGCTGCCTTTAGATAGCAATGCTCCAACAATGCACCTGATCATACCTCATTTGAAGACCAACACACCCATGAGTGCACAGATGGGCGCAATTACATTTGCTACCTACACATCATGAGTGCTGAGCATGAAAATGACAACTGCGTCAGTCAAAAAAGAGGCAATGACAGCTCTGCTGTGCGCCACGTTGCACCTGGCTTAGTTAAAGTATAAATATTGCAATCTGTCCAGGTCTGTTTCCCTCGAGGAGTGAACGCCCTCTGTTGCTCACCACAGTTGTCAAATATTATATATTATTTGTTTCTGTCAAATATGGTCACATTATGCAACTACGCAGGTCTGAAATATTTTGCAACTTATCAGCATATTCAGAGTATCAATTAAAGTCTATTTAGATAATCTATAGTGCATGGTCTAAGGTGCATGGTGCAAGGGCATTTAGGGTGTGTCCAACTCCACTTTGCTATTTAAACGGCGTACAGTCTGGGCGCAAAGTAAGGCACGGAGTTGTATTTAGTCTCTTAATTAATCATAGATATGATTTGGGTATAACATGAATTAAACAAGTATCATCTCTTATTTCCATTTAAGAGCCAGTGGCGCGAACCTGTGGCACATTGCTGTTTAAATGAGTGATTCGTCAAGTTGGGGAAGCGAACGGAGATGCTGAAATGATCTATTAGTGATTCAGGCACTGCAGTGACTCGCTTTGTCAGTTGGGTGGGCCCAATCATAAAAATTAATCATAAAAATGATGATTAATAGCAGATGGGCTGGGTGAAATAGGCTGAAGCATCCTCTGTCCAAACTACATGTGTGCTTGAGACTTCCGCACCTGCGTCCATTAAGATATATACGAAGTCTCGCGAGATCGACGCCATGTTTACATCCTACCAGCTACATGCTACAGTTGACATTTCTGCTAAAAACATGCCGTAAATGGCGTCTTTTGTGGTTAATTTTTAATGTCGCGGCTCGCAGACACTTGGATTACACCACACAAGCAGGATGGAGACATTTTGCGTTTGTTTTGTGTTCTTTTTTAAACGTTTTATCCGTGGCCACCGTTCACTGCCATTGTACTGGATGAGGCTGCTACCCTGCTTCTCCTAAAACTCCAGGATTGTTCTGTGAACTGAAGATCTTCACTTATCATCACATCAGCATAGTAGTGAGAACATACTGAGTGTCTTATTCTGGGAAAGTGGAATATCACTTTAAGGCAAGAAGGATGATGCGCGCATGTGAACGGTACTACACATTCATCACACTCATCAATGAAAGCAACCACTCTTATGATTAAAGTAAATTGTTACAGATAATACAGCACACAACAAAGAAATCACCTTAAAAGCTGGTGTTGCTCAACGTAATTTAAATGGTTTAATGATCAGAGAAGCTGCTTTCACTTTCATTTCCACATGCACAGTAATGTCACTGTGGAAAATATTCTTAATATTTAAGCATCAAAACTACTCCAAACAATTTTAGTGTATAAACTATGACTGTATCTGTGTGTGTGTGTGTGTGTGTGTGTGTGTGTGTGTGTGTGTGTGTGCAGAACATTAATTAACATTAGATCCTAACTAATCCTGTCTGATTTAAACCACCAATGAAGTAACAGCTGCTGTGTGTGATGCCACGGTGCCTCCGTCTTATGCGCACACAGCTTCATCCTGTTTCATCCACCTGCGATCATCCACCGTTATGAGAATGTTAATTCTTTTGACCCGCAGATTAACTGCAGTGTCCTAGAAGCAGAGTACACACACACTGTGAATCTGCCTGTTTAGGCTCATCATACTGTCTGGATGATGTGTCCCTAAATAGCAGCAATTGACTTTAGATCAGGTTTTTCTTTTTCAATTGCACAATCGCTTTCTGCTGCCTCAAGACAGCAACCACACCACACCTCATCTAAAGACTTAAATTACAGATTTTTGCCATTTTCATGAATGAAAACTGACATATGTGGTAGGAAGCGTAGCCTTATATTGTATTTTTGTTAATTATGTGAATTCACAAGTCTCATGCACGTGCACTCCAGTACACACAGGCAGATCATTTATACAGCTTAAGTTACAAGTGTTTGCTGAATCTGACGTGGCATGTTCTTGCGAGCCCTTTGTACGAAACAAAAATTAAGAGAAATTTTATCTAAGAATACAAAAAATGCTCTTGCATGAGGCTCATTGTTGTAGGAAAGGTGCAGTGACATCAAACACACTCAAAATCAAAATCAACAGCGTTCCACTCACAGTAAATCTTGTGATATTGTGTTAACAGAGAATGGGCTCTTTCTTTTTGTTCAGCTGTGTGGACGAGCTCAGGCACGATGGACAGGATGTAATACGAAGCTCTTTACCTCTGGCGAGCATCACTGACATGTGAGGGGACTCCCCTCACTCCACGCACACGGTAAGCTGGCTGCTGTGTAAGCAAATTTCATCTGTCAAAAAAATTGTTTTACAGTTAAAATAACCCCCGGGTAGTTCAAACTGATGAGCTAATCAACACCAAGTGTCAGCGCAAAATTGTGAGTTTTCTTGTCTACTGCCATTATCAGCTCAAAAGTTACCCAATACTTTGGTTTGTCATCTCATATCAGCAAAACTAATGACATTCTCCATCATCCTCAGCTGTACCTTGTGTTTACTGCTACTAAACTAAGATGACGAACATCATAAACATTATACCCAGTAAGCAACTTGTTCATTTTTAACAGGGGTGATGGACCCAGTTCATTTTGTTCACCAGCATTTCATCAACGACTCCTTTGGTTCTTTGAGCTCCACAAGTCAAGTGCCATCCAGTTCCATTATACTGGAGAGAAGGCAGATATCTCCAAAACTCTGCAAACCCACACCAAAACTATTTACATGGATAAATAGCACTACAGGTAAGAAGACAATATGCATGTTTGATTTTCAGGTGAACTGCACCTTTAAGAATGGAAAAAAATCAAAGTCATTCTCTCTATAGGAGTTATATTTGAGCTTGTGTTTAGCCTGTGTTTCACAAACTGTATGTTGTGAATGCATTAGGGGCAGTGGCTGTAGTTTATTCTAGCCTGCTTGTTACACTTTGAGTAGAACAGCAGTTTCATGACATTTATCCTCAAGTCAGTGTTTATTGTCACTGGGCAGTTGTGGCCAAAGTCCACACAATCTTTACTGAAGTAGAAGTACAGATAGAAGTACTGATTCAACTTCTTTACTTCAGTGAAAGTGAAAAAATACAGGGTCCTGGTGTGGCCATGTTAAAAAAAATGATGCAAAAGTGCCCTCTTGGACGCTCCTATGGTATCATTCTGTTCAAGTGGGCAAAACATGGTCACCATTCCAGTGGACAACATGTGGTAAAGTGCCTTCTAGTGAACAATATGTAGTGAAGTGCCCTTCCAATGAACAAAATGTAGTAAAGTGCCCTTCCAGTGGAGAAAACACAATGCAGTGCCATATAAGCTACCCTACCCACCACAAAATCATTTGGCATCTACATGCCTTTAAATTGTTCAGTAGTTCCCTGTGTGTTATTATGATTAACATTTTTATCACGCTGGTGCCCTTTATATTTCTTTTGCCCCTCATATGGCCACCACTGCTCTGAAATCTACTTAAAGTAAAAAGTCCATTTGTCCTTCAGAGCTAACTGCACCTCACTTTTTCTCCACGAGTGAATCTTTTCCCCTCTTTTCTGTTTTGTCTTGCTATGCCTTTCTCATCTTGTTATGTCTTTTCTGTCTTGTTACCTCTTTTACTTAGTTTTTATTGCTATGACTTTTTTGTCTTGTTAGGTCTGACACGTCTCTTTAGTCTTGTTACGTCTTTCTCATCTTGTCTTGTCACATTGTTTTCATTTTGTTACGTCTGTAGTGTGTGATATGCACTGATGGATGCACCAAGGAATCGTCCTCTCTCTGTGTTATTGTTCTGTCCATTTAGGATGAAATCAGTCTTGATGTTTGGAAGGCAGTGCACAATGACGCTAAGTCAAAATAATATGTCCCCTCAAATGCATTAAAACTAAAGTAACAAGCCTGTTTTGAAAATATAAGCATTTAATACTTGCAATTAAATGTAGGCAGTAAAAATAAAATTACATACAACTCCTGTTTAATATACGATCTATGGTTCAAGTGAGTTGTTTCCCCCGTCCCTCCTCTCTAGACATGGCAGGGACAGGCAGAAGAACAAGTGAGGACGAGTCCTCCACTGTAAGTTGATCAGCTGTTTATAACTGTCAATTGTCTGTAAAGTTCAGCCTGTTATCCTGAAAACAAAAGTCCACTACTCTGAAATAACACACTCTGGATGATGAGTTAAGTGGCTGCCTGTCTCACTGCTGCCAAACTCCATGAACATTTTGCTCAATTTAACAGTTATAAACATCTACACCTTCTACAAGATTATTAATGATTTATTAAGACTCATAAACAGACACTTAATTCATTCAGCCAAATTTTGGCATTAAATTTCTTAACACTCGTTAATGTGAAACAGACATACAAAACAGTTATTCCAGTCAAAAATGGACATTTCAAAGGGAGAAACTGCAGCTGTAGCGTTCATGTCAAGCGAAGCGAATATTTCAACTTAACCTGATCTCTGATGACACATCGTGGTCATTTTATAATTTATAATAATAAATAGATACACTTTTCTCCTTTCATTTTTACTGTCTACTTTGGGATGCTTCCTCATACAGGTAATGCACATGCTCAGTTGTCAGCTGGTGAAGCCCTCAGAGCACAGTGTGTTTCTCATCCTATCTGACTATCAGAGTGTTTACTAACACAACTAGAGTCTCTGCAACGTAGCAACAGTCTGTGTACACTGTTAACACAAGCATGTATGCACCCACACAAACAGAGGATTGCAGAACGAGACAGTGATGAGTTGATTCAGAGCTCAGCTGTTGTCACACTGACCACCCTGGTAAACACTTGAAGAACTATGTCTCTACAATAATAATTATTAAGCAGCGCAACTTTTAATTACAGGATGGCTCCATAGTTTATGAGGTGGCTAAGCCACTTTGCTGCTTTCACAAACTGAATCTACAAACAAGTTACGCCACAAGCTGAAAGCTTGCACAGCTAAAACATAAATACATTTTCCTGTAACTCCACACACGAGGTCCATATCAAACTTGAGACATCAACTTTGTTTTGTTTCAAGTGTTCTGGAGGTGATGACGCTGTCTTTTAACCATGACAGGAGAGGGCAGAACAGGATGAGGTGAACAGAGCCTTTAATTTGTCCTCTTCCTCTCCCCCCTCCCTGCCATAAACCCATATTTGTCATTTCTGGGGAGGGAGGGGAACTTAAAGTCAAGATAGCAGCTCAGCAGTTTATGTCACATAGAAGTGGAAGACATCATTTATAAGCTGGAACCTTGAAGATTAATTTAACAGTCCCTCCAGGATTTTGTGGGTCTAAAATGCCTGATTTCACAGCAGCTTTTCTAAAAAACTGCAATGCATGTTGCAATGCTTTTTGACTTTTTTTTGCTGGTAAGAGGAAAGTTGCGTGTTTTTATATAATTCATTAAAGGCAACTTGTTCCAGGGAGAACAAAACCACGCTCTGTTCTAAGTGTTCGAACAAACCTTACCAAAAAGACTGAAAAGTACCGAAATAATAAAAATCTGGTTTATTCGTCGATGACGACATGCACCAGGAGGGTTTTCCACAAAGAAGCAGATTGTTTTGGAGCTCAAACTGTCAAAACAGCACAAAATGATACAATGAACAAAAAACAATGTTGTGTTCTTTTCAGTACCTGTGACAATTTTTTTTTTAAAAAGTTGCAGAGTTTGGACAAAATTGCAAAGTTGTGCAGGATTCACAGGGATTGGATGAATTTGTGTGAACTGTTGTGATCACAACATCGCAACTTCCTGCAGGGACCGATTTAACATGCAGCTCAGTATTCTGTGTGTGAAGTGTTCTGTGTTTTGGCTAGGTGGCATTTTGAAAGTTTAGAGCCTCTAAGGGCTTAGAGCATTATGATGGAAGTATGCGATGGCAGTTCCCATGATGCTCAGTGTTTGGGTTGATAACATTTATTACAGAGTTTTGGTGCAAAATTTAACCATTTTTGACCATACGAGAATTGATAAAAATGCTTTAAAAAATCCCTCCAAAAGGAGTCAGTGACTTATATAGAACAGACGTTTTATGATCATTCCAGGAACTCAGACACAGTTTTGGTCTAACAGACAAAAGGGAATTCTGGTGTTATCTACAAATTAAGATCTGTATTAAGAGTTTGGGAGTTGTTTTAAGCAAAAACTGCTTGGTAAACTCTTGGTAAATTATCACTCTACAAAATTATACACAGGTGCTGTTGTATGTTAAACTTCAAAGAATGGGACTTATGCAGGATAATAACTGCTGGAGTTCTTGAAAAGATGCAGGTACTGTTCTTTATTTACTGTGGGATTGTTCATTTGTTTCTCCTTTATGGAAGCACGTCGTCAAAAGTATTGGAGAGCGTCTGTATAACCCACTGCCAGAATCTCCACGGATGTGCTTATTAAGAGACGGGTCTCTTCTATCACCAGATGTGTCCAAAAACAAAAATTTGGACTTGCACTGGCAGGATTTATTGGTGCTTCAATGATTGTTCTTCACCATGGAAAGAGTCAGACACAGCCTGTTTTTGATGAATGGTTAAAGTTAATGACGGACATGGCCTCCTTCGAATTGTTGATACCAAGGACTAATAATTACCGAGGGAAGTTTTATGATGTCTGGTCCAATTTTTAATGTACATAAAGAAAGAAACATAACAAATTTAAAATATTCCTACCTTTCAACTTGTAAATGTGCTTTGTAACCTCTTTCTTCTTTCTTCTCTCTCTCTTTCTATTTTTTTTATTACTATAATTATTATTACCATTATTCTTCAGACCATCTAGTGCCAAGTCCTATTGTTTGTTGTGTCTGTTTAGGTTAGTTGTTTTGTATTGTTTTATGCTGCACTACATTTGTTATAAAATGGAAAAGTCCATGAAAATACCCCATTCAGACACCAAGACCTTGAAGAATACCACAGAAAATTTTCATTTTACTATGTGGTTTCAAACATTTTTGACATTTCCAGAATTCTGCCAGAATTGCATTTTCAAGCACTTGTGTTCTGTTCTGTGGATTGTTCAGAGATCCTCTTAATGTCAGTATATGTAGGATAACCTTCTATCCTTTGAATGCTCCGGTTCTCTAGTTTGTGGTTGTGAAGTTTGATGAGGCTCTGATTCTAAAG
Organism: Lutjanus campechanus; assembly: GCA_027495735.1. Lineage (NCBI taxonomy): Eukaryota > Metazoa > Chordata > Actinopteri > Lutjaniformes > Lutjanidae > Lutjanus > Lutjanus campechanus. The sequence continues at coordinate 11,337 of JAJHUR010119565.1, forward strand.
GTCACTATAGGCCATTTTATACAGTGAGGTCAAGTTTCAGAAAATGGTCTCATTACAATGAAATGGTTACTATGAGCACTAACTTCATCACACATGAACACAGTTGAACTCATTGAATGAGTCTCAGCTTTCCGATCAGACCAAATTTATCATATTCCAATATTCAAATAGAATGCACAAAAACAATACATTTATGCTGCGTGCAAAAAAAAAGCTGCTTGGGATCAGCATAAAGTGGGCATGTCTGTAAAGGGGAGACTCTTGGGTGCCCACAGAAGCCATTTTCAATCAGATGAGAGGTCAAGGGACCGCTTTGAAATTGGCCATGCCTTCATCTGCCAAAAGTTAGAGTGTTATGTAGCCTCCTGCCCCACAAGTATGACATGGTTGGTACTGAGGGATTCATTAGTTCTTCTAGTTTCGTACGATACCATCTTCACTTTCTAACTCGTGTTAAAACAGAGTATTTGTGTTTCTTACTTGTAAGTGAGGTCAGTCTTCTCCCAGCGCCCCCCAAACAGTGCAAATCTCTTCTTGCGCTGCTGTCTGCTCAGGTCTCCCTTCTTCTTCTTCTTCAGGTTGTAGTACGACAAGTCGACCTGCGTTATGGAGGGGTAGTCTGGGACTCCACAGCGAGGACGGTTCCAGAACTCTGTGTCATTTTTGGATCCCAGTACAGGCTTCAAATGGTACTCATTGTTTAGCGTGTCCTGTTCATGTCTTCCCCCCTTCTTCAGACCAACGTGACTCTTGCTGTGAGGCCATCCCTGCAAACAAAGGTTCAGTCACTGAGGATGTCATACAGACAGTCTTTAGCCATGATAAAGGGGAAGACAATATTAAATACATTTTTTCAACTGATCATTGTAATGTCCACTTTTATGCTGACGATACCATCTTATATCTTATCGTCTCTACTGCAGACCAGACCTGCTTTTGATGACCTCCAGACCTCCTTTATTTATCTACAGCTTGTTCAAGGCTCTGCAAAGACTCAGTGTGTTCATTTTACAAGAGCACAAAGCTTTGATGTTCACATTCTGATCCATGCTTTCAAGTGAATGTACTTCATACGACATTATAAATACTTGGCAAGTTGGTTAGACAGCAGATTCTCATACAAAACGTCACAGTACAATGTGATTCATTACTGCAGACTACGTTGTGAAATATGAAGCTGCAATTACAGATCCAAGGGATGTTGGACAGCTGGACAGGGAAACCTGCTAAAAAGTCTTTTTGAATTTACTCAACTTGGTAACTTTTTACATCTTTCCATCTTGTTATGCCATTTTTTTTTTTACCTTGTTGCATCATTTTTTTGTGTTGTTGTGTCCGTTTTGTCTTGTTATGTCTTTTTTTGTCTTACATCATTTTTTGTCTTGTTGCACCATTTTTCAGCTTGTTACATATTTTTGGTCCTGTTAGGTCTGTAGTGTATGAAATGCATTGATGGATACATCAAGGGATCATCTTTCCTGTGTATGTGTCCCATACATTTATATCTAAATCGCTCTTGATGTTGGAAGGCAACACACAATGATACAAAATAAAAATAATCAATAATTCCCCTCAAATACATTCAAAATAAAGTAACGAGTCTGTTTTGAAATGTCAGGAGTAGAAAGTACATAGTATATTTGTGTTAAAATGTAGGAAGTAAAAGTTGCCAGAAAAATCAATCAAATACAAATATCTAAAAAGTTTTATTAAGTACAATGACAAAGTATTTATACTTGATTACTTCCCACCGCTGCTCTTGACTAGACTATTAATTGATAACTGATAATAACAGTAAAAAAAAAAGTACCAGGCTTGATTCCTCCATATACCACACTGCTATTTTAGCTTTGCTGCACAGTCACATCCAAACATGGATCAGCAGATCCTGGTTTGAACTCTGAGTCATGCTTTAATCAAGAAGAGTGGGGGAGTGGTTGAAGTGGACACTTATCTTGTTTTTCATCTTTTTCATTTTCATTAGAGTAAAGACCATGTGAGTCATTTGAGACTCATGTATAAAAAACCTCCATCAGAACTTTACTCAAATTAATAAAAAGAATGCTTTGTGGACAGTTTTAATACAAATACAAATCATGTTGGGAGGTACCCTTGCTATGTTTCTAAACCACTCGATTTGAAGAGTTTAGTAAACCATTAGCTGGACATTTAGTCAACACATGTATTGCATAACTTCTAAAGTGCCTCCACAACTAAGAACTTCGTTTGGGAGCATATATTCAGGGTGCACGGACTGTGCATCTCTATGCACAGCTTCTATTTTGGTTCATGTACTGTATGTGCAGCAGTGCAACATGCAAAAGGGCTGGATGAAGATGAATATAGATCAGCAGGTGTTGTGATCATTAAATACTCTCTTCAGCCAGTCAGATCTGTTGGCTCTGAAACAGAAATACCAGTGATTGTGTTTAATGACAGAGCACTTTATCTCAGGAAATGTTTCAGAGTGTCATAGTGACATAACACAAACACAACAACAAATCTATACCCAAACACAGTTGGAGTCTTTTTCCATCAGATTTTCCATCAGGTGATTATGACATTAGAAATAAAAAAAAAACCCAAAGAAACTGATTTGTTCATGATTACATGGGACTGACTTTGTTTTTGCAGTAATTCTAATGAATGTTACCTCATACATGGTCACATAGCTTAGTGATTAATGTTACACGGCAGCGCTTTGTAATCAGACATCTCCTTTGTAAAAAAGTTGAATATGGAGCTATGACCAATGAGTCTAATGTGTGTAGACGTATGCACTGATGGGCAGTAACGCGTTAGAAGTAACGTGTTGCTGTAATCCGATTACTTTTTTCAAGTAACAAGTAAAGTAAGGGAGCACAATTACAAAAACAGTAATTAGATTACTGTTACTTTCCCACAAGCAGGCTAGCACCCCCACTAATTTCAAATGCACCCCCAATTATTTTGTTCAGTATCACGGCAGAAAAAGGTCATAGAGTGTGGTCTAGACCTACTCTATATGTAAAGTGTCTTGAGACAACTTTGTTGTGAATTGGCGCTATATAAATAAAATTTGATTTGATTTGATTTGATTTGATTTACACTTTTGTCCACCATCAGTTATTTAATTAAGTCTGCCAACTCGTGACACCAATCTCTGGGCTCATGATACTTTACATAAATGTGATCCCAGTGATTTCCATGCAGTGAGGTAAGCAGATTTTCAACATTTTAAATGAAAATTTAAAAAGAGACCAAGGTATTGGTATTGGTATTAGGATCAAATAGTAGATAGTCTGAACTGATGTATCAGAGTTGGTATCAAGGGAGGAAAAAGTAAAATCTGTGCACCACTATCCCAAAGTGACATCTTTAAATTGCTTGTTTTGTCTGGCCTACAGTTCAAAACTTCAGCTCACAAAACTTATTTGATGACAGCACTTAACGAGTGTCATACAGTACTGTGTGGGTGGCCGTCACACTCCTTCCTCACATGCTGAAGTCACTTTGGTTTCTGTCTTGCTGATTTGACTGTTTTGAAGCCAGCAAGCTCAGCTGTCCCATCAGCCTATGATTGTCGGTGCAGTTCAGATTCAGAGTCGCTGAGTGGGCCATTTAACGCCGAGTAGACAGCAACCTGGAGCATCATACACACCATACTGTGGCTGAGATGTAGCAAGAGGGTGGAAATTATTGGGTGAGAACTGATGGAGGTAGTGCATCGTTGTCTTGTATTACTACATCTCACATCACTCAGATAAATATCATTATTTTTAAAAGGATCTGTTTTCCCAGGATCAACAAGAAACACCTGACAAACATAATCCATCATCAAATTTATCAGTTTTTGGAAAATTAGAGGCACAGATATAGATTTATTGCAGTCAAACAGTTGCCAATTAATTATCCTTTGTAAAAATGCTTTCATTAGCTACACAGACCAACTGCTAATGTTAGCTACACAGACAAATTGCTGTTATTGGTAATCCAACCGTAACGAAAGTAACCCTGCCAACCCAGTTTAAAGCTACAAATCACTCTGGATTTATTTGTGAATTGTTATTATTATAAATTACAAGTTATGTAACTTGACATTTGTTTGTCAATTGTAATGAGACTGTTTTAACCCCATATGAAGACTCTTCAATTTCTCTGACAAAACATGTGAATTGTTACAGCAAGTCACTGAGGAAAACATGTTTTCATCTGATATCAGACCACCTACAGTTTCAGTGCTTTGAGCTGCAGTAATAAAGTGCTTGTCAGAATGAACGTATGATATATGAATCCACACACCAAAAGCTCCAACCACCACTAATCTGTTACACCTGTGCTCTTTGTCCTGTCAAGCTAATGGTGAAACAAACAGGATTAATATGACTTTACAGACAAAAAGTCACTTTAAGCTTTAAGTAAAGTAACCATATATGTCCCCTCCACCCAGTGTAGAGTGTAATTAATGTGTGTTTTATTGATTAATGGTCCTTCATCATTGTAAAGCAAATAAAACTATTAGTGAGAGGATTTTCATACTGAAGTAAAACTTCAAAACAGCTCCACTATAACAGGATTATGTCTCAATATTTTTTCAAATAAATACTGGCCCTGAGTCAATGTCAAAAACAACAAAGTCCTGGAATGAACTCATGTGTGCCACCTGGGCCAAATCCAGCTGTTCATTATGCTGTCAGAGATTGAGGAGTGGTGTATTACTTGAAGGTCCAGTGTGTAAGATTTTGTTTGATCGATTGGCAGAATATGTCATACGTAATACTTATAAATATGTTTTCATTAGTGTATAATCACATGAAAATAAGAATCTTTTTTGTAACCTTAGAATGAGTTCTTTATATCCACAGAGGTAGCGGATCCTCCTCCACAGTGGCTGCCACGTTGCACCACCATAGCCACGTTTCCATCCAAAGCATCAGAAGTCCCAGGGACTACTTTTTAAGGAACTGAAAGGTTCCTTCAGCCCACTGTCGTCTGCATTTCCACTGTGGTCTACAAACCCGCGAAGATTAGGCAAATAAGTCTGATGACATATGAAAAGGCAATACAACAAACTGCACCACACCTCCAGTATAGTAGGTGGCAGTAAGAAGAAGGCAAAGACTTTACAAAAGCTGTGACACCATATAAAGTGATGGGACAGGCAAGCATCATCATTTGTGAGACACATTAATAGCTAGCCAGTTAGCATGGAGGAGAAGTCTCACTGTGATTTGCTGCTTTGTAGATGGGGTCATTACATTAATGCTGGAAAAGAGACAAGCAGTAGCAGCAAAGTTGGTGCAATTTCTGTACCTCTGCCATCAACATCAACCAGAACTGAGAAAACGTGTCACAAACTACCACTATTGTGTGCCCACTCCAAAAACAGTCGCCATCGCAGTATGGAAACTTGCAACCAACCTAGAGTACAGGTCAGGAGCATCTCTCATTTACTTGGAGTCAGCATTCACCAAGTCAATGTGTACACAATTTCTGCTCCTCTGTTGAAAAGGTTCTAATGGCAGGAGTCATACAGTTACTAAAGAGTGATAAGTTGATGGAAATGGTGACATACTGTATTTTGAGTGCAAATATCGGGGTTGCCGCAGTGTGTGGGTCCAATTGATGCATCACACATCCCAAACTGAGTACTGAGAACTGCAAGGACTGGCACTCGATTCTACAGTAGCCCACAGTGGACTAACCAAAGACTGGTTCTAGATATAGCCTTTCAAGATTTTTGCAAGGTTCGTGGCCACCGTAAGTTACTATACGTTTGGAAGGAGAGGGTGAAGCGAGGTGTTTGTAATCTACAAGTTCACTTCTAGATGCTACTAAATCTTACACACTGTTCCTTTAAAGATGGGTAATAATGGGGCGAACTTAAAATCACAAGTTCAATCCACACAGCAGTCAATACACTCACTGACTTTAATAGGTACAACTTGCTTGTACTGTTAGTAGGAGTTGGGATCCTCACTGCAGTCTAAAACTAGCGACAGATGGTGAAGCACCAACTGCAATGTCACCACGACTGCCAGATGCAACCAGTCGAGATTTGTATTTGTGTTTTGTGTAGTATAGTCTCAGTTAAGATCTACAGTTTAAGATGCACTGAATAGTGTTGTGGTATTGTAACTGAGCATTCTTGGTTCAACTAACTCTATAAACTTAATAAGGAAACAATAAATGGGATGATGAGTGCAAACTTTTCCTTTTAAACATTGTTATTTACTTACAATGTTTTGTTCTTTATTTAGGAGATAACACATGTAGAAATCTAGACTCCCAAAAGTTGAAATTCTAACTAACTGACATTTGATGTTGCCTACTTACAGGTCAGAGCCTGCACACCCAGTGGGAGTTGTGGTTATCCAGAAGGTTCGTGTTTCAGTATAGAGTTGATTAGATCACCCTCAATAACTGAATTTAATTCCAACAAGTAACCACTGTCATGTTCAATTTGTCACCTTTATAACAAACCAAATTCCATGAAAATGGAAAGTTGAGAATTAAGCAGCTTACTGTTGTAGTGAAGACTGCATCTCACATTTGTTTACTAGTAGACCTTGGCTGCTCATATGGCGTCAGCCATAGCTAGCTGAGATGGTGGTGAAGCTAACAAAACAGGGATTTATTCATCTTGTATCATGCCCAACTTTAATGGATTTAGGGTTGAGGATTGATCGAATATATTGCCTATTGACAACGGACTGAATCTATCGCCGGTTGGCTATTTTGGCCAATTTTGGGGGGATCGTTGTCCTTTTATTTTGCTAATGTAATGGTCTGCAGAGTGACAGCTGCTGCTCTGTGTGGTGCTCTCATCCAGCAGTGCAGTAAACATCCACTTAGCCGGACCATGAGTGCTCTGAGCTGGGTGAGGAGTGAGAAGAAAACAGCCTGCAGAATCAGACTCTTTATGCTCTTTTCACACGGTGAATGAAGGATTTAATTTGACCAAACCAGAGTTAGGTTCAGGGTTGGAACAGTGAACAGACGGAGACAGTTTAGGTGAGTTTTGCGTGTTTTTCTGTCAAGTTTGAATGAAGAGTGTTTTACGAGGAGTTAATGAGCCGATTAAGGCTCTCGGTAAAAGACAGGAACTTGAATTCAGAAGGTGAACAGCTGTAAGTTTATTTTGTTTACTGGATGTAGTGAATGTACGCAGCATAAGCAACATATGGATTTCGCTGTTTGCGCGCACATCTCCCGCTGAGGCTCTAGGGACAGCAGGAGATGGGAGTGGGGGGAGACAAAGATATCACCGATGGGCTGATGATGGTTGGTTGGAAACATTTGGAAATGTTCATGATGTTTATAATGTTTTTGAGCCACAACAAAGGCCAAAATGTGGCCTCCAACAGAGTGGGTAAGCCTTGTTTTTAGCCTAGCAGATGTTGATGATTCAGCAGGAGTTGCTTTAGAACAGATCAGTCAGTAAAATAGGTCTTTCAGGGTTTTTCAAAAACCACAAAAGGTCTTTTAACATACAGTCATTAATGTGCACAAAAAAAATATGAGGTTGATGGTTCCAGTAGTATGTGAGAGCAGCTGCAGACATGGGCAGCAGCTCCAGCCCTGTTGATCGCTCACACATACAGGCTTACACCTGGCAGAGATAATACACTCCTGCCAGTTTGAACAATGGCTGCACAACATACAGCATAATGGACTCAGTGTTGGCTCTCAAGAGATTTTAACCTCAAAACTGAAGCTGAGCAGACAGGCAGCTCAATATAACGTGAGTGACAGAACTGAGGCAAGTGTGTGGTAAGCAAGTTTTCATTTAAAAAATAAAACACAAAGCCACACATGCCATTGAAACAAAGCTCTGTGTATGATGAGGGAGATCCTGGAGATGAAGCTGACATGTCACCACAGGACTCAGCGGTTGCTGCGTCTCACCCAAACTGACTTGCCTGAGCTTCAACCCAAATTAAGCGCTGAGCCCGTCTACAGAGGGGAGCATTGTTGTTTTATCTAATAGGTGGCATCTGTTACATTGGGGAGTCTTTGTTGATGTCACTCAAATATGTAAATACAACGTTGTGCATGCAGGTATGGACATGCACACGGGTGAAAAAATGTGCGCCACACACAAGCACACACTACTCTCCATACCCCCACGACGCTGTATCACACACAGTGAGCAGATGTCTGGAAATTCCCTGTTCAGTCATGACATCAGGTCGTCTGCAGTATAACACAGGGAGTGTGTTATGAAAGGTTTTGAGGATGCTGAGCTGACATTACTGCGAATGACTAACTTTACGACTTGCAATAACGAAAAAGTGAGTGGAATCTGATTTGACTCCCCAAACCACCAAATGTGATAAAACATCCCCTGGCAGGTAAAAAAGTAGTCCAAGCTTGAGATAAACAATGTGGACAGTGGAAGCAATCTCTCAACGGTAAATATTTAACCGCAGAAAGTCCCAGATATCAGCAGGCGTGTTTTGCACACAAACGGGCTGATGATGCCAAGTGGAGGGAATGTTTGCAGGATAAAGAGGATTAGAATGAATGGAGATGAGAGACCGATTCTCCACTGTAAACATCTCTCAATAGACCTCTGAAGTTAACAAGCTCCATCACAGACTTTTTAATGTTTCTACGTCAAAGAGACTTGTGAGAACTAAAGTTATTGAAGTTTGATCGAGGAGAATAAATATAACTGCCACCCAATCAACCTTTTTTCACAGCAAAGATAAAGATAAACAAAGATAAAACATGATAATGTGCCCTCTAGGGTGCCCTTCAAGTGAACGAAATGTGGTAAAGTGCTCTTTAGTTGTCTTTGTGTTATGAGCTTCGTCTTGTTGCTAGGTTCCTTTTGGTCTTAGGATGATCTGGTGACTCGCAAGTCTTTGAGCTCAAGGAAAACTATTTGTGTCCTACTTTTGGTGAAAAATGATTTTGTTGTATAACTTCAGTTTGTAGTCTTTGGTAGCTGAAGTTTTATGTGGAGAGAGAATTGTGTTTGCCACTGTGAGTGTAGCTTATACTACTTTGGTCGGATTGTTGTACAGTTTATTGACATACTTTCATCATTAGTGGTGTTATCTCAGGCTTGTTGAAGGTCTTTGAGCCTGGAAGCGGGGTCTTATGACAGCAAGCATGGACCTTTGGTTTTTCTTGTCTATCCTTGGCAAGTAAGCACAGAACTGCCCACTTGAGAAATTGTTTTGGTCCTTTTTGCTACTTAAGGTTCAAAAGACTCAGGACCCTTGATCATGGCTGCCTAGAATCTTCTAACAAGTGGTGGTCTAGAAGAAACCACAATTCCACAATCCTACTGATGTCCATATTTGTGGAGGTACCATGTGCTGGCCAACGCACACTATAGGAGGTGGTAAAATACTGTAGAATCTAATGATTACTAGTGAATTAACTGCCTGTTTGGTGGGGCATTCTTCGAAGGATTTCGGTTCTTTGGTTCAAGGAGATCCCAATCAGCTAACTCCTCTTATTGAATCAGTGACCCCTGATCCACCTACAAAAGGCCCTTCCTCCACCTCCAACCTTCTCTCTCAGCCAGCAGACTCTTCAGGATCAGAGTCCATACACCACTTTGTTTATTCTTTGCTTTTTTATTTACTTAATAGACATAAAATTTAGTTTTGCCAACCTTGTTTTCATCCTTCATGTTGCATCCATGAGCCAGGGTCGGAACAGTAAGACCTGTGTTTACCCTGCTGTTTCATATCAATATGGCTGCTGTGAAAAGGGTTACTTTCTGTCAGGGGACGATACGGTCCTTGCTAGACCATATGGGATTAACTACATGTCCAAATAAGGTTATTCTTGACCCAGCTGTATATGTGTGAATATTCTATTGGGTATTGGATCCTAAACAAGAAACTATGCTTACCGAAGTCTGTTTGGGCTAAGGTAAAGTACAAACATACCCTTCTACGGCCTTGGTCTCCCTGAGAGCCAGAAACAGTGTTATCAGGACAGCTGCACTGGCCGGCCCAGAGGCACAGAGGAGGCAGACATAGTTGAAATAGCCTGTGCTTTTATGATTTGTAACTGACCCCCAAACATGACCCGTTCATATTACCTTTAGCCTAGGAAAATTCCTTTACAGTGTTCACATCCCACATCTAAGTAAAAGTGCTAATACCAAAATGTAAGAATGCTTCATTACAAATAAACTCCTGTACTCAACATCCTACTTAGATTAGCCTCAAGATGTGATTTTACTTACATATATATATATATATATATATTTTTTTTTTTACAAATCTAAGTCTAATATTCACTATTTTATCTCTGTTTTGGTCTCTACCAGCTCCTGAGGGAAATATCTGGCTCTTGAGCTGCTATGCACTCCACTATGTTCAGATTACAGCAGAAAAACAAGGGCCCTGTACTGTGGTGTTGTACTTTACAGTCCCTCCAGGGTTTCACAAGCCTTTTTTGGGATTATTTGTGATTTCACAGCAGCTTTTCTAAAAAATTGTGACAAGTGGACAAAGGGATTTTTGTACAATTCATTAAAAATCGAAGGCAACTTGTTCCAAGGAGAACAAAACCACACTCTGTTATATGAGTGTTGTATTTAACCTAAAAGACTCTGAATTACTACAGTAATTGGGGTTGGGGGCGGGGTACAGGTATTCCACAAAGAAGTGGAATCTTTTTGAAGCTCAATCTCAGTCAAAGCAGCACAAAATTATAAAATAAACGCAAACAGAGCAGTGATAAATGTCAATAACAATGACAAATGTTGTGTTCCTTTCAGTGTACAGTGTAGTGAATAAGAAAACAAAACACTGAATCATTTCATTGAGACGTACATGTATGATGTATGCACGAGGGACTGCTGTGATTCGTGGAACTCACGGGAAACTATAATGATTGGTCAAATTTGCGGAAAAGTTGCAAAATTTTGATAAAATTTCAAGGTCGCACAGAATTCACAGGGACTGGTTGAATTTGCATGAATTGATGCGATCGCAATATCATAACTTCCAGGAAGTTATGATGTTGGACTGACTAAATTACAGCACCTTAGCTACAATGCCACTGTTGCTCACACTAGATTGTAGATTGTTACATTTCAGAGACTCAGAGACAGACTGAGCTTTTTCACTAAAACCGCTGCTTTCTGCCTCCAAAAATGACACTATGAGAGTGAATCAAACCAATAAAGCTGTGGGATGAACAGCTAAAAAATGAGTAATCCCTCTCACATTGTCAGATCAGCCCTTTTTAAACAGAGATCCTGCAATAGGCTACTGACTGTAAAGAAGACCCATCATTACACCAGCTTTGCTTTTTTACACTGAACAAAACAGCGCTGGCATAATGCTGCACCAGTGTCTGATTTTAGATAGAAGCGAAAGAGGTGTCAGCATTGATTCGGCTCTGTTACTACCTCTACTGCCAGCTTAATGGTGCAATAACAATACCGCCCATTCTGTGTTTGTACCATTATACAGAGCAGTGAGGAGGAATGATGGTGTAACATTCCTGCCTTGAACAGGCTGCATAAAAGAGGCTGTAGTTTTCACTTTGTCATTTGATACACTGTCATCAAATATTGACTATAGCTGCTGTAAGTAAAGTGTCATCAGCAAAATGTATGTAAACTATTAACAGTAAGAATACCAAAAAATGGCTTTTGACTGGCATACTACCATATATTACATCAACAAATTGTTAATAACACAGTTCTGCACGGGTCCGGTTTTGAAAATCTGCCTGTACCCACAAAGCTGAGACCAAAACCCACCCGTTACCTGCAATTATTCCAAGTCAAATCTGTACTCGCCCAGAACCGTGAATATAATAATGTAATTAAACACATGTACAGTCACTCGCAGCACCTGAGCTCCCACAGCTGTTGATGTGTTTCCATAGTGATGACGAGTCTAGCTTACTGCTATAAAAAGCTAATACTTTTTGAAACTTTTGAAATCTGGCAACATTATTTCCACAGTCTCCGAGTGCACAAAAATCCTCCAAAAAGTCTGCTTGATGATGCATTGTTCACAATTTCAGAAAAAAATGTCATAAATTATGAAAACCGTCTGTCTGATCTTGTCCAAAACCAAAAAATATTCAATTTGCAATGAAACAGAAAAAACAGAACAAGTTAAATGATTTCGTCATCATCAGAATTGTTGCAGATTAATTTTTGTAGATCAGCAGAGTGATGAATCAACTGATCGTTTCAGCTATAGTCAAGGCTCCTTCAAAGGGTCAGTGAGTTCTGTTATACAAATCTGTTCTTGTTTTTGTTTTTGCACTTTTCTCTTATGTTTGCTTTTTTGTGAAATATTGGATAGTTTGACGTCTTTGGCCTAAAACAGTTTTTTAAATGTTTAGAAGTTTCGAGTGGCAATGTCAAACAACAGAAACCCACACAGAACGTGCTGCTGTCAGGGTTTGACTGTAAGGCGTGGGAAATTTCAAGTGGCTGGATCTGTAGGCGACTAAAATTAAGCGCTTAAATATGGAGGATCATATTATGAATACCAATGTTTGATACTGTTGAGGTGTCGTCCTGTTTGGCAGGGCTGCAGACACTAGCACAAGACTCTCTGGGGCTCTGTCTCTGAGTGTGTTCCCCTGATGTGTGTGTCTCTCTCTCTAAGTAGCTATCTGGTGTTTTCTCCTTTTCTCCCGAGTCAGCAAAGCTGAGTTGTTTAACCTCCACCAGTTGCCAGATAACTTGCCTCTGCCTGCTTAATCTGACTCTCTCACTCACGCTGTTGATAGCTACACCGGAAAGCAAGCTGGGGATCCATCAAGCTGCAGAAAGTTTGAAACAAATGTCCAGTTTGGCCTTGCAGTACGGTGACATAACTCGCAAAACGCTCTTGCATGCAGTTGTGTTTTTTCACTGCAAGAAAAGATAAACACATAATAATAAATGAAAATATCTTTCCATTTATAACGCACGGTATCTCATCGATACTCAATCACTAATGACGTGTAAATGCACAAGTTTTCCATTCCAGCTGACAAAAGATATTTCATGTGGCAGCTTCTGACCTGTTGATAAATCAACCATCAAAAGCTGTCAGTGAGGAGCTTCATATCTTTCATAACACACTCAGCAAGAAGTGAAGTCAAGCCTGCGTTGAAAACCAGAAGCTTTTAAAGAGGCTGATGTAACTCAAAGTTCAACACGCAGCTTTCCAGACTAATGAAACCAACATACTTATGGAAGCCCCTTCCCACCAGTATGATGGGAAAAAAGATCCTCAACTCGTTATAAAACTTTGACTTTATGTCTCGAAATAATGACTTAGAATTTCAAAATAATGGCCTGGTAACTTAAAATAAAGACTTTAGCTTTTCAAAATAAAGACTTTTTTTTTTTTTTCGAAATAATGACTTAATGTCTTGAAATAATGACATAGTATTTCAAAGTAATGACTTAGTATCTCAGAATTATGACTTTGCATCTCTAAATAATGAGTTAGCATCACAAAAAAATAGCATCTCAAAATAATAACTTAGTACTTTGAAATATTGACTTTGTATCTCAAAATAATGACTTAGTATATCTAAATAATAAGTACTTCAAAATAATGACTTAGCAGTTTGAAATAATGACTTTATAACTCAAAATACTGACTTAGCCTAAAAACCTAATATCTGAGAAATAAAGACTTTGTCTCTCATAATAATGACTTTTAGAATAATGAACTAGACACCAAAGTCTTTTTGTCATCATATTGTCAGAAATGGGCTTCCATACACGGGACTTTGTCGCTCTGTATTTAAACATAACTGCAGAAAATTAAAGAGAAAACATGCAGCTGCTTCCAGCGAGGCTTTACTGACTAAAAAATGACATCACATAAATTCACTCATGTGCAATTTTTTTGTATCACATGACGACCTTTGTCTGTAACTCCATCTGCCTTATCACGCTCACACTCAGCGTCCTCTTTTGTCCCAACATGATCTCTTTTTTCCCATGCGTAAAGAGTCCTCTCCACCTCTGCGCCGGTGCTGAGAAGTCTGGCTTTGACTCACCTGTAGCTGCTTGTGTCTGCGGCCGGTCCTCCGCTCGGGTACCGGGAGAGAATGAACGCTGAGGAAAAGGTGCAAAGACAAGATGCTGCCGCAAAACGCGACAGCCCGCATCCCCAGGCCGGTACAGTATCAGTGTGAATGAGAAAGACTGAAGGCTGCCGCTGAGGAGAGGAGAGGAGAGAAGAGGAGAGGAGGAGGCTGCTGTGCTGTGGGATGAGTGAGAACTTATAGCCTGCCGCGGGATTTCTTTGTCCTCTTCTAATGACACTTTTACGAGTTTCCAAGAGCTCGACTGCACTACACACGTGATTTAACCCCTTTCGCTCCAAATGAACCACGAAAATCTGCCTAATGCTGATGAAAAGTTGCAGCAGCCTGTCTCTCATAGCAGACAAACCACAAATAGCCGGAGGGACTGTGAGCCATTCTGGAGTCACAGAGTTTATAGTTGATTCTCACTTCCAGCAGTAGTCAGAGCTTTTGTCAGTGGAGCTACAATATTATCCAGTTCACACAGTGAAGGTCTGTAGTTTAGTCCAGCTGACGCGTTGGGATCCTCCTAAGGGTCACCAGATAAATCTGAGGGGTCATGAGTTGATTAAGAGTGGGAGAGGACAGAAGAAAAACAATGTTCTGCTGTATGCATTTCTATAAATAGGTTTATTTGTGGTGTTTTCCCACTAATATTTGAATTAGTGAAATATTAGATAGTTTGATCTCTTGGGGATTCAAACTGTTGTTTAAATAAAACCATCTGAAAAGTTTAGAGGGGAAAAGTCCCCATCAACAACTCACAGTCATCAGAAACATGACAATGAGGCCAAACTAGACTGTTTTACTCTTCAACTAACTGTATTTTATAAACTCTAAAATCTTCATTTGAAAGGTAGTGTGTGGTTGTTCCACCCCCGATACAGATACCACTACTGGAATGCCTCCAGTGCAGCCAACATTGCTGAACCAGATATCAGTGAGTGCGCACGTCAATGTGCAAAATTACCAAAATCTATCCCCCTGTAGTGGCAGTTAGAATCAATGGGCTCCATCAGCCAGCTGATTTTCTGATCAACGCAGTTGTCGTTTTATCACCCACGTTGTGTAAGTTGCAAATGCACTTGCGCTCCTCTGTGCGCCCGTGGGTGTGTTGGTGTTAAAATAAGGTGTGGTCGGGCACATTGTTGGCACATTGCTATCTAGATGCAGCAGACAGCGGTTGCGTCATTGACCAAGAAAAACCTGGTTAAAGTCAGTGGTATTGCTGTGACAATGATGCATTATTCAGACAGTAAGAAGAGGTGACTTCACAACATGGGAACACTCTGCTTCCAGGGCTGGAAGTAACTAATTACAAATGCTCAAATGACTGTAATTAAGTAGGTTTTTGGGGTACTCATACTTAAGTATGCACCAAAAGATGTAATGTACTTACTGTTACTTTTAAAACCATAGTTGAGTATTGAATACAATTCTAATTAATATCCAAACCTTTCATCTCCATTTTAGATCACAAACGGGCCAAGAATTTCACCAATTAAAAATGTATTCATGGATATTTAAATTTATCTGGTGGAGCTGTTTGTTGAATAAGGAAAATTAAACTTGGACTTAAAATGAAAAAGAAAAAAGTTTAAAAAAAAATGGAAATGAGGAAATAATAATAATAACGTTTTCTGTCTCATAAACAATTAATGATTAATCGATTGTAAGCGTTTTCAAGTTGACAGTGACATCAACGGTTAAAAGTAACTAACACTAATACTTGGTACTTTTACTTAAGTATAGTTCTTATGTGTTCATCTACACATCCAAAAGGTCTCTGACACGCACAGTCGCAGCTCATACAGTGAAACTGTTTGGAGTAAAGCAGTGAATAAATCCTGACTTCAAAAAAAATATTTTCCTGTTTTTATTTTTTATTTATCATTCACTCTTTTCTACTTCTACATTTGACTCTTGAGCTGGTGCTGTCCATCCCTGCAAAGAAAGACTCAGTCATTGAGGTTGTTGTACAGACAGAATCTTTAGCCATGATAACGGGGAAGATAATATTAAATACAAGATTTTTTCAACTGATCATTGCAATGTCCATTTTTATGCTGATGATAACACTTTGTATCTCATCATCTCTACTGCAGAACAGACCTTCTCCAGGTCATGGTCTGCTTTTGATGACCTCCAGACCTCCTTTATTTATCTACAGCTTGTTCAAGGCTCTGAAAAGACTCAGTATGTTCATTTTACAAGAGCACAAAGCTTTGATGTTCACATTCTGATCCATGCTTTCAAATGAATGTACTTCATACAGGACGACATTATAAATACTTGGGAAGTTGGTTAGACAGCAGATTGTCATACAAAACGTCACAGTACAATTTGATTCATTACTGCAGACTAAGTTGTGAAATATGAAGCTGCAATTACAGACATCTAAGGGACTTTAATGTTCTAACAGCTGACATATTTAATAAATAACTCATAACACTGTCAAATGTAGAAGTTGAGAAAATTCAAAGGAACAGGGCAACCAGCTAAAAAGTCTTTTTGAATTGACTCAACTTGGTAACTTTTTACTTCTTTTCATCTTGTTATGTCATTTTTTTTGGTGTTGTTACGTCTTTTTTGTCATTTTTTGTGATGTTACACCATATTTCGGCTTGTCACGACTTTTTGGTGCGGTTACGTCTGTAGTGTGTGATATGCATTGATGGAATCATCTTTCCTGTGTATGTGTCCCACACATTTAGATTGAAATTGGTTTTGATGTTGGGAATTCGGCGCACAATGATGCAAAATAAAAATAATCAATGATTCCCCTTAAATGCTTTAAAACTAAAGCCACAAGTCAAGTTTTGAAAATGTAAGGAATGGATTGTAGAGATATTTGTGTGCAAAAAGTTGTCAGAAAAAATAAATACTCAAGTACAGATACCTGAATACTTTTATTAAGTACAGTAACAAAGTGTTTCTACTCAGTTACTTCCCACCTGTGACTAAATATTGTTTTTTATTTCTATTTTATATTTATTTTTATTTTTATTTATCTCTCACTCTTTTCTACTTCTATGTTTGACCCTCGAGCTGGTGTATTAGCTAAGTATCTTATCTTATCTTATCTTATCTTATCTTATCTTATCTTATCTTATCTTATAAAGATGATCTTAATCTCAGACCATCACAGTTTGGATTGCAGCTGGTAGAAAGAAGGTGATTCATATTGCATTCAAACACATGTGCTGTGAGCCGTATCAAACACATGCTTGTGTAAACACAGGTGGAGGTCTCAGTTTGCTCTGGCTCAACTTTTTCAAATAAGAGCAAGAATTCCACAAATGACACGGTAGTTTAGTCAAACCACATGTGCTCCTCAACCAGAGAGACGTCTGATGATCAAACTGGAATCATCTCTGTGCTTCTGCTCACAGGTTGACCACAGCTTCATATATGGAACAATTGATTCTCTGTCTCCTGTGGAGTTTCCTCCTCTGATACGTAGAACCAGTTGCTCATCTGTCTTTAACGTGTCTCCTCGTCTGTGTGTCCAGCTTTATGTTTGCAGGGCATCAGAGCAGCTGCTGCTCTGTCTGGAGGGCAGCGCAGGGCTCCAGATTGACAGGAGAGGGAATGTTTGGCCGGTAGGTGCAGATTCATGTGGGATAACAGAAACAATTCATCATGCATTGCTTCACGTGCTGACAGTTGTGAGTCTGAGCTGGGAAAGTCCTCAGACGGAGTGAGAACGCTGTCTAATAACTGGGTGGTGTTGGAGCTTGATGACAGGTTCAGTTGGCACCAGCTACATCTGAGCTGTACAAATTTACATACACACAATTAATGTTGAACACTTGTGAAATAGGACAACTACACAGGACTAACGTGTTGACTACTAAATAAACACGATCAAAATTCCACTTGGATTATGACTGTTTATAATGTTTATCACTTTTAGAGTTTTACCAATTGGATTTTTAGATATCCTTTTTTCATCTTGTGTACTTAGTTTTATTTACTATTATTTATTTTGTATTTAGTTGTCCTTGGTATGTAAATTTCATTTTCTTTTTTTTACAGCTAAATACTTAATCCATGTATTGTATTGTACATGGCTGTTCATGTTGAATGTTTGCTGTTGTTGTCTCATGAAAAGTCAAATAAAATGTAAATTGGAACGATCACAAACAGAATTAAAAAAACATCTCTCACTCTCTAATAATGGAAACAATGTGCATTATGTTCTATTTGAAAAAAAGTTTCATATCAGTGCATCTTGAACAATATGCTGATAGCAATACAGACCTGTATTACTGTGATAGGTCAATATATCATTTGGGATGTAATCACAATTTTCCAATGGCTTATAAAATAAAGAGTAAAATAATCACCGATTTCTCCCAGTTATATATATATATATATATATATATATATATACATATATATATATACATATATATATATATAAAAATAGATAGCACTGTTCCTTTGCATTTGCAAACAAATCTACTCATACTGTATATTCAAATACATCATAGAAGTTATCATGTACTTGTGTACTGTTCAGTACATTAGCTGCACAATAAAATCTTTTGTGAATTAAGGTTATATTTGTTGACAGTGTGTAACAGAACTCATTGTTTCAACTCAGTAATAATACATAATCTGTAGGTAGTGCTCGCTTTGTACTGGATTGTGTATTGAAAGGTGTTTCTAGTATTTTGTCTACTGTTGTAACATGCAGGCGCTGGTTCCCAACCTGGAGGTCTCGACCCCAACTAGAGGTCGCTGAAGCTTCATGGGTGGTCGCAAGGCCTTCTTGACTTGAAGAGGTTTTTAAAAAATAAAAATAAAATAAACAACACAGAGAACTTTATATAACTATTTGATTTATTTCTGTGACAAAAACTGAATGAAATTTAGATTATTATAGTTTAAATGATAATTTAATATATGAACTTTTTTTTAAAAAAGCTCATGGGATAAGGGTATGATGAAGACCTGAACACAAGCCATATTCACAGAGCCATCAGTCTGCGCTAAACAGGCTCGTCCTGTAAGTTAAAAGAGCTAATACAACAATGTAGAAGAAGAATACTCAATTTATATATATATACACATAAAAGAATCCATTAAGTATGTATGATTGTTAAGAATAAAAAAAAAAATACTGTAGAGAATTACGTAAAAAGTTCCTAAAAATAATGCAACATTCAAAGGACATCTGTTCAAAATTAATCAAAATCACAAACATATGTAAACATCCTAAAGTTACTGTGTTTTATTTGAGTTAATTGTGCAGTTTATCAATTATCTATGATGTTGTTGTTATGCATTGAAAATAATATGAAATATTCATAAAATATGTTGATTGATCAGGGATCATCAGTTGTTACTCTATGATAGGAAAGGGGGCCCTTAAGGAAAAACCAGTGAACAGTGAATACTTGGAACAGAACAGATGAATTTGGACCCCTGGTGTGTCTAAATCTCTCTATGAAATCCACTAATCTTCTGTTACATTTGTAACATAACGTAGAAAGAGTTTTTTTGGTCACATATATATCACCTTTTTGTTTTTAAAGGAGTATACTGACACATATCCTCCACAGTCAGGTGTCAGTTTATCTTAGTACCACCTGGTGGCAGCTGTGTTCTGTCCTGTGCTCTCTGTCCTTTGGTCAGGTTTGCCCTCTGCTGTTAAGACTACCAGTAATGAAAAGCCATGTCTGTCCTCAATACATGGCAAGAGCAAGTATTCATTGTAAAAACACCACAGAAGGGCCAAAATACCAAAAATATTACATATATCAAACAAATAAGTATATCTCCAGATTTTGACTTTCTGCAAAGAAACTATAATCCATTGCTCATGTTGTATTCTATTTTAGAAAGACTGTTGTTTTCTTCGTTTTTGTTTTTTATTGGGGAAATGCCATATTCTTAAAGCCATATTCAACCCCACATTTTAAAATATTTCTAATCAAAATTGAACATTATTTTGAGTTTCTTACATTTGTAATAATAACAATAATGAATAGAGAAATATGTGTCAATAGATAAAAAAATACTCAGACATGTTTATCTTAAGAAATCTGTCATCCAAATGTTTTTGTGTACTGTGTACTTTTATCCTATTACAACAACAACAACAACAACAATAATAATAATAATAATAATAATAATAATAATAATAATAATAATAATAATAATATGATGATGATGATGATGATGATGATGAAAACACAGATATTGTGTAACAGTCACTTGTCACAGTACCAGCAGGGGGCGCTGTTACATTTGGTCTGCACACCAAATGCCTTTAAGAGCGCGTGAAGTTGGCTGGAGAAAATGCCACTTTAATGTAACCTTCGAAATAAAGGTTTAAGAAACGCTCCTAAAATGTTCAGAACATTTTTCAAAAGGATTAAATATGGTAAAACACACTAAATATTGTTTTTGTTTCTGTTACTTAATTTCATTTTGGCATTTCTTCATCAGTAGAAGACTGTTTCGTCGGGAGAGATGGTTTACTTTGAAGGTTTTGACAGGAAGTGATTAGTTGACTTGACGGCGGTGATGAAACTTGAAATGAAGGAGCGCTGAGGAGGAAGAAGAAAAGGAACTTGCTAGCTGGCTAGCTACTGTAGCAGTCTTCTGGCTGTAGCGGTGTGATAATGGCGCCTTTAGACCTCGATAAGTACGTTGAAATAGCAAGACACTGCAAATACCTGCCCGAAAATGACCTAAAGGTGAGTTTAAGAAGCTAAAATAAATGTAGCGTCAGGCTAATGTCTCTTAGTATCAGTTGGAACTATACCAAGTTTGTTAATGAAGCGTTGCTACTAACGTTTAACGTTACTATCTGAATTGCTAGCGTTAGTCATTCTTCGGAGGTAGCAAATATTATTGGGTTTTTTTTACCAGCATCACAGACGGTAGCGGTCATCGGTTAACAACAGACTGATGAAAACCTCAGTGTGGACAGGAAAGTCAAAGAGGAAGCTGTAAATGCTTAGTGCTTCTAGCCAACAGTTACATGTTAGCATGGGAACCACTGCAGCGCAAAGCAAACAAGCCTGTCGTCAGCAAGTTCCATCACCAGTGTCTATCAGGAGATAGCTCAGTGGAATTTGTTACCTGGTATAGCTACTCACATTCAAATGTTAAGCTCACAAACATTAAGTAAAGATTAGGTCCATTAAAACACTTGTTCGGGGAAGCAATACTGTAAGTGAGAGAAACCAGAATCTGCCACCAAAAAGCCTCAGAGCTATCGTCCTCCGCTCCAATCTGACATGTCTGCTAGCAACTCATCAATCAGCATTTATAGTTTGATCTTCTGTAATACTTTGCTGTCACACGGCCGTCAAAACTACCACTAATTGCACCATCAATTTAAGGGCTTCATATTTCTACAACATTCAGCACTTGTTTAATTGTAAGCTAGTTTGCAATCTGCATTGTGTGGTCTGTGTTCCTCCTTATTTTGACCCTATTTAGTCCCTACCCCACCGTGAGTTGTGTGTCTACAGTACATGCACACGAGTATCCTATTTTGGATAGGATCTTATGGCAGTTCTGAGAATCCTGGATATACTAGAGCACGCCCATGAAAAACAGGCTACTGTGGCATGTAAACACCTCATCCTGGTTTCTGAACCATCTCGTAGTGGCTGAGTTGATAAAAAAATCAAGACACACTTGATCGTGTGGTTATCATATGAGACTAGATATCATTATATCGTGAAATGGCATAGGCCTACATGTTGTCTTTTCCGGGTTTTAAAGGGCAAAATATTTATTTTGTCTATCGTGTTATGAGAAAAGATATGGTCTTGTCTGTGGTGTCTGGTATGTAACTGTTATCTTTTGGTTTTGGTTTCAAATTCATTACAGTAAAGTCAGTACAGTAAAGTAATTTTCTGGAATTACCAGACTGTTCTATTATTTGCCTTTAGCCACTTCCTCATTATATATGTATTAATGATGATTATTCATCAAAAATCTCATTGTGTTAATATTTTGTGAAAGCACCAATAGTCATCCCGACAATATTGTCACAATATCGATAAATATCAGTACTGAGGTATTTGTCCAAAATATTGTCCTATTTGATTTTGTGCATATTTCCCAACCCTACTATAAAATCATCATATGTCTGCTGCAGAGATGTCCTTGCCTGCACATTATATTTGAAAGATTTAAGAAATCATCTCTGTTGATACAGATCCCTGCAGAAATCTCACCATAATCATTTCAATTTTCATTTTCCAATGAAAATGAGAATAGCAATGTAGAAATTTTCATTCCCCCTAATATCACAAATCCTATTGCAATTGCAGTATCAGTCAAAATAATTGCAATTGGACATCTTTTCAAAATCTTTCAGCCCCATTTTACAGTATTACAGTATACAGTATTGCTGTATGATATGGTTTATAAATAATATAGAGATGATTTAGGCTATACCACAATATGTGATATATGTATGTATATTTCAATCTGAGGAAGAGCATGTAGCTCGAAACGTCACGCTAATAAATTGCAAAAGGGAGCTTGTCTGGTGTGCGGATCGTTCTTCTTTTCTACTCATTGTTGACATTTTGTGATCCAGCACCCAACCCAGTGGGTCTCGGGGATGTGCGTGTCCTACTTTCATCAGACTTTTGTATATTTCAATATACACATTTTCTCAAAAAAAACCCCAAAACATCTAAAAACTAAGAAAAAATTAGTGCAAATGTATGTTGATTTTGCGGAATATGATGAATTGCTGCAGATTAAATTACCCAGCGGTAGGGGTGGGCAATATTGACGGTCAAATATTACAATATTTTCAACCAAATACCTCGATTTTACAACAATATTGTTGGCATGACCATTGGTGCTTTCATAAAATATTAACACAAAGAGATTTTTTGATAATTATCAGTAATATGGATTTAGTGCCTGAGTAAGTGAAGACAAATAATAGAACAGCTAGAACGGTCTGTTAATTACTTCACTTTACTGCAATGCAGCCTTTAAAACCAGGAAAAGACAACACTTTAATGTCATGATATAACAATATCCAAAATGTGAGGATACCTAGTCTCATATCACAATATTAATATAACACTGCCCAGCCATAGTATACATTATTATTCAATTATCTTCAGTAATGACACTTTAAAGGAATGTAAACAAAAAGTTGTTTTTTTTTGGTTGAACAAATGCTTTATTATAATTTCACAAAATATTTTGTCTTGACAGACGTGAAAGTTGACACAAACATGATAT
>JAJHUR010119566.1:0-22340 GCA_027495735.1 Lutjanus campechanus
AATAGTGTTATAAATGATTGTATCATCAGCTTTAAAACAAGGTTGTTTCTCCAATAGTGCCTCCTGAAGACTGATGACATAAAGCACCAAACAAACCCAACAAAAAATAATAAAGTTTTCCTTTTGCATGATTATTATGAGGTTACACAGAAGAAGAAGCATTTGCACGCATTTGTACAATATAATACATTTAAAATCAGTTTTGAAAAAACGTTTAGATGATTTACTTAAACCAATCAAATAAACCAATAGTTTAAATTAAAAAAGTAAAGATACAGAAGTGTTATCAGCAAAATTATGCAAGGTATAAATATAAATCTCACACTATTAAATTATTATTACTGATGCATTTACATGTAAGAAGCTTTTTGATGTTGAAATTGGCCAAAGTGGTGAATACTTTATATAAATACTTAATAAACTGAGGTTGGTTTAAAGGTCCAGTGTGTAAGATTTATGGGGAATTATTGTCAGAATATGGCAGAAATTAAATATATACACATATATATATTCATATGTATGTTTTCATTTGTGTATAATCAACTGAAGAATTCTTAGAATGAGCCATTTATACCGCCGTGTTCATATGGTAGCCCAGGACAGACAAAACAACACTGGCTCCATACGATCTTTCGCATTTTGCACAAGTTTCATGGCCACCGTATGTTTTCCTGCTCGGTTGGAAGGGGAGGGTGAGGCAGGGTGGTTGTAACTTGCAAGCTCAGTGCTAGATGCCACTAAATCCTAAACACCGGTCCATGAACGTGTCAGAAGTTAAAGTACTCATTATGCAGAGTTATAAATAATACTTTATTCGGTTATTATTTCTGTAGAAATCAGTGAAAGTGGAATTAATCCTCAGTATTTTGACTGTTGCAGGTTGTTTAATCTATAATAATGCATCATAGTTTGTCAGTTCATATACAGTATGTTTTGAAAGAACAATTTAGTCTGAAAAGTAACTGTCAGAAAGATGTAATTAAGTAAATAAATACAATATTTCCCTCTTAACTGTTGAAGCAGGAAGAAAGTACCATAAAATTGTGCTTAAGTACAGTAACTGAGTAAATGTATTCCACCACTGTTTGAAATTCACTGCATTTAATAACTTGCATCATGTTCGAGTCACATGTGCATCAGCTGTATTAAAGTTAAACTTTTGACTTCCCAGTTTGATTCATTATGCGTTGGGGTCAAGAACTCATGAAACTGCGGGGACAAATGTGTTTCCGCCGCGTTAGTTGTACGACTGTAATGAACAGGAAGCTGTTCAGATCTCAGAGCACATGGGAGGCATACAGTGAAATGTGAAACTGTGGATAACTAAATTATTCAGTGTCTGTAAGTCTCATGGTGCACATGTGTTGCGCTGTAAGTATTGATTCAGTTTTTGTCTAAAATAACAGCCCCAAAAATCAGTTCGATCTCGTCTAAACGCATCCAGCACGTCCTGTGCGTCTCCAGAACAGTGCTAATCCACAGTGAAACCCTTTATTGTGCTTGTGTGTGTGTGTGTGTGTGTGTGGTATGTCTGCGTGGGGTCATTAGATATGTGTGTGTGTGTCTGTGTGTGCAGTACAGTTTGTGTCTGTTGGTCAGGCCACACAGTTGGTCACATGCTAATGGTTTGTGTCCTTTGTTGAAACAGCTGACTGCGAGACGGACGGCTATCTGAGCTCCTCCGGGCTTCACGATCCGCTGGAGGCCGGCAGCTTCAACGCGCCCGTGACGCCTCCCACCACACACACTGACACACCGACTGCAAACGGTTTATCCATCCCAGCCCTCCGCTTCCCCTCGGTGAGTGGCCTCGATAAGCGACTTGTTATCAAAGTGGAGCGCACAGGGGGGTTGGAGGCAAGAAAGATGACTTTTCAAAGACCTTCATCAACAAAACTCAGTCTGTTTCAAACAACATGTACTTGAAACTCAATTTCAGCAGCAAAATGGAAGATTTTTTTTCTCTGATTTATTCATAAACTACTCAGAATTTTGATTACCCTTCTGTAAATCTGTTTTAAAGGGGCAGTTCACCCCAAAACTGAGGCTAAATGCTAACATCAGCATGCTAACATGCTCAAAATGACCATGTAATATGCTGACGTTTAGCAGGTACAATGCTTACCATGTTCACCATCTTAGTTTAGCATGATAGCATGCTAACATCTACTTATTAGCACTAAACACAAAAGGTTGACAGTTTTACACTTCATCCTAAAGGGATAATGAATTTTTTAACCAAGTCTCATAGCAATCCTCCAAATAAGTATTGAGAAATTTGACTCAAAGCCCAATGTGTCAGCCTCATGGTGGTGGAAGAGGAAAAGTCAGGGATCACAAAGTCAGGTCAGGTCTCATCCGACAGAGCTGCATTGCCATTTTTAATCAAAGCGAAGAGCGAAAATGAGGAATTTTATGGTTGAAAATGAAACATTTTCAGTTGACGTAACTTGTTTGAAGTGAATCAAATACTTCTGCAGTCAAAGTTCAGTGCGTGGAAAAAGTTTCCTGCCCGCTATCTTGTACTAAAGCTTCAAAAGAAAAATACATCAATGGAAGTCTTTATTCAGCTTTACCTTACCACATCCCTCCTTTCTATTCATAGAGTATCGCTGTATCCAACAACACAGAACATGGCAACTCAGGGCCCCAGAGTGGATTCAGCTCCCCCGTGGACAGGTAATGTTCCTCTACTCTTTTTTTTTTTTTTTAAACACCCAAGGAACAAAAGCGTTCAATAGTCCCTTCCTTATTTAACCTGAAAATCAATGTGAATCTAGTAGAAATGTCTGGTCTTCCCTCTACAACTCATCCTTCTCCTCCTCCACATGTGCGAGGCTGAGACAACAAGCTGAAGGCGGTCGACGGGCTCTTCTGTGTTTTTATTGCAGCGAGGCAGAGCGGACCCTCGCAGGTTTCTGTGTGACTGGCTCTCAGATGTTGTGGAGGCCCTTTTTTTCCATGTTGGTGGGATGTTAAAGAGAGAGCGCCGTCATTGTTTGCAGACAGCGCTGACAATGGATGATAGATTATTATTTGTGAATTGAGGGGTCGTCATCTGGACTCCATCATCTCCATATTGTCGCCCTGCACAACCTGAGATGTGGTGAAGGCTATAAATAATCACTGTTGTCATATGACGGCATATTTGGGCCAAAACTACAAACTACAAGTTTTGTCTGACCAACAGTCCAAAACCCAAAGATATTCTGTTTACAACGATAAAGAAAAGAAGTGAATCCTGACTCAACCGATTAAATCATTGTTAAAGGTGCTGTAACACATTTTAAAATTAAATTTGAGAGCTTGAATACACTTGATTCTATGCTTTTCATGTATTTAGGTAATTTGGGCGTGTTTTACAGTGTTATATAGTATTATAGAGCAAATGTAGTGATTGTCAAACAGTCTTTTACAGTCCACTTGTCAATGTCACAATTGACAGTATATCTGACTCATCCACAGAGGACTGATAATAAATGTCAAGTCCAGCTATGTATCATGTTCCATAACAGCTTATTCATGCACTATTTATGGTGTGAAGCATCCTCCCAGTTGCTTAACTCTTCCTCTGAGAAAAACCCAAGGTTACTGAGTAGCAGACATTTCACCACAAACCAGAAGAATCATTTGCAATATCAACACAAATGTTTAATCTAATGTAGTCTCATTTCCATGTACTCAGTGTTTAAAGGTGGAAACAGACTTTACTTTGAACTAAAGTTACCCACGAGGTGGACGTTTTTAAATAGAGACGGGCGGACGCTGCCAACCGAGTGGGCCTGTAAATGTTTGCAGCCTGTAGATGGAGGGGAGTCTGTGACCGCAGCGATCCAAACGGACCCGAGAGACGCAATTAGCTGAACCAAAGCTTTTTATAAAATACGCTGAATGTTCTCCGGTTCTCTGAAACCTAAAACTCGTTCATTGTGCAAATACAACGGTTCACAGGGACACGTTGCTTCCTCTGGACGAACACCAGCTTCTCAACGGGCCTCGTTAAAAGTGCATTGTTCTGCTGTGCTGTTGACGCCCAGGAGACATGCTACTGCAACACGTCAGGACTTTATTTGACACTTCAGTGTCAAAACAGAGTGCTGTTTATTATTATGTGTTATGCCAACATAATCAGCTATGATTTATGTTCAATTCTTGTTAGGGCTTCTGTTCTACAACCCTAATTCCAAAAATGTTGGGAGTAAAACATAAATGGAAAAAAAAACAGAATGGAATGATTTGCAAATCGTTTTCCACTTGTATTCAATTGAATACAGTACAAAGACAATATATTTAATATTCATTCTGGTTAACTTTATTGTTTTTTGTAAATATACACTCATTCTGAAGTTGATGCCTGATAACTGATAACAGGTGATAGCATCAGGATTGGGTATTAAAGGGGCATCCTCAAAAGATTCAGTCGTTCATAAGCATGGATGTGGTTTTCATCACAAACACAGTTTGTCGTTGCATCTACAAATGCAAGTTAAGACTCTATCATGCAAAGAGAAAGATGTATATCAACAACATCCAGAAACGCTGCAGACTTCTCTGGTCTGGCCTCTGGGCTGAAGAGGAAAAGGACAATGCAGATTGTTACTGACGCTAACTTCAAAAGGCAGCATCTGTGATGGTATAAGGGTGTGTTAGCACCCATGGCATCATGGGTAACTGTCACAGAGGAAAATTTTATTGTTGAAAGAAAAGGTGATGTATCACAGTGGTAAACATGCTCCTGTCACAGCTTTTATGGAGCACGTTGCAGGCATCACATGCAGAATAAGTGTATATTTACATAAAACAAGGAAGTTAATCCATTTGAACAAAAAAAAAATGTCTTGTCTTTGTACTGTTTTCAATTGAATATAGGTCGAAAGGTTTTTGCAAATCATTACATTCTGTTTCTATTTACGTTTTACACAGTGCCACAACTTTTTCAAATTGGGGTTGTAAATGATTAATTTCTTTTAAAATGACCGCATGAGGAATGTTTCTCTGGGCGTATTTTCTGACCAGAGGCATGTATAATTTATGTCTTTGCAGCTACGCCTCCGATGTGACTTCCGGCCTGAGTGACGGCTACGAGGGGCTGACGGAGAAGAACGAGAAAACGGCTGCGAGGCGGACTGCGGGGAAGCTGTTCAGGAGGCGGGCGCGCTCAAGGCTGCGCATCACAGGGGTACAGTAAATCAAAAGTTTGTTTAATTGCAACACAGAGACTGCATTTTAGGAGGTCATAAACAAATAAATCAACCAACTGGATTGAACGATTGAGTTTGATTAATTGAATTTATGAGCGAGTGGTGAAGCTCCACCCTGATTATGTAACGTCAGTAGCTTCCTCAGGCGACCGCAGTACATTTCTCTTCTGATCAGGACACTCTGTGCTCTTTTAATGGCCATGTTTGGACTGGAGACAGAGACAAACAGATGATGCATAACCACATGTGCACACAGTGGCGCAAAGCGTTCACAGTCCAGTACAGACATAAACATATTTTACAGTAGACTCACACACACACACACGTTGACACAACTACCTGTTTGCTCTCAGACAAAAACTTATTGTTCGTCCAGTGTTTGACTTTGCTCGGTGGTTTAGAGGGTAAACAGACACCTGCCGCTTCCATTGATCCTGTCCGTCTCTGCAGCTCTCTGATAAAGTGGATCGGGTGGTGGAGTGTCAGCTGCAGACGCACAACGACAAGATGGTGACCTTCAAGTTCGACCTGGATGGAGATAACCCTGAAGACATCGCCGCTGTCATGGTGAGTCCAGTGATCAACAGGTATATTCATAAAGTCAACAATAAAACATTTTGATCAGGTTTTAAAAAAGGGGGGATTCTTCTGTTTTCATCAGTTATTTACTTTAGCTGTGACTGTTATTAAGTTTCTGTAAAATTTGGCCTTTGGATATTTTTTTCAGGCGTAACTGTGAAAGATGTGGTGATTTATTTATGTAACAGAAATGATCTTTTTGGGTGCAATTGCAAAATAAAGAATTGCTGAGACAGCAGAATATCCATTATACAGAAATACCTGCCTAAAGTTTGCAAATATTAGCCAACAAAAGCTATCGATCATACCAGACCAAATAAGGCAATAGCAGGAAAAACACAGTTGAACTGACCAATGCTAGTTTTGATTGATTAATTTAATTTAACTTTTCATTCGGAGCAAGAATGTGTTGTATTATTTTTCAAACGTTACATAATCTTGTTTTAAACGAGATGGAATAAGTCACAAATGAAACGGGGCTGATGCTGTGATGTGCAGCCAAACATTGCTCACTTTATTTTAAGTTTGAAGGGAGATCCTGAAGTTTCCAAAGACACCAAACATGTCAGGCTAACTATTATTCAGCTGGAGTGAAGCGTTAGAACAAGCTGACACAG
This sequence comes from Lutjanus campechanus, assembly GCA_027495735.1. Lineage (NCBI taxonomy): Eukaryota > Metazoa > Chordata > Actinopteri > Lutjaniformes > Lutjanidae > Lutjanus > Lutjanus campechanus. The sequence goes on from JAJHUR010119566.1 coordinate 6,398, forward strand.
AATATACAATATATGTTTGTGAGGCAGTGTGGAACAAGATGATTTAGTTCCACTTTAAAGGGATGGTTTTGATTTTTTGAAGTGGGGCTGTATGAGGTACTTAACCATAGTTGACAGACAAATATCACTGTCTCCAAATCAACCAAACTCCATAGGCGAAATCAGTCATTTTATTCTGCAGAACGCAGGAGTTGCTCATCTACCGCTGCACCGACTGGTTGGTTAGTTTCTGTTATTGCATTACTTTGATGAATGTGAACCCTAACCCTTTACAACCCTGACACCAAAGTCACGCAATAACACAAACAAACTAACCGATCAAGGCAGCTGCAGCTCGAGGTAAAATTACTGTTTTTGCAAATGGAGTCTGGTGGCTTTGGAGATGGTGATATGTAGCTTACATAATGGCATTTTCCCATCACAAAAGGATGTCTGATGGCACGGTAAAGTGGTGAAAATACTCTGGGGGCCCTTTTTTAATTGGCTAATATAAGTTTTTTCTGCTGACACTCTCCTCTACATATTGGGGGCGCACCAACCACCACCAGCCGTAGGAAAATGGATAAGTACCTTATACAATCCCACTTATAAAACTCTGAACTATGCCTTTAAGGAGAAATGAAAGAGGTGTTTCATTAGAGCCTTCTCGAACTTTATAGTATGCACAGAAATAAATAAATGATTTCACTCTGTCAGCTGATAAGTCCGACAGATTCCTCTATCTCAGCTGCACGGACACATGATTCATCCTGCTTCCACTTAACAGCCTCTTGTTTGTTGATCCTAGCCGTGACTGATAGTATATCTAGTACGACAGTATATCTAACTTTCTGTGAAGTGAGTGACGCAGGTAAGCAGCAGCCCCCCCCCCCCCCCCCCCCCCCTCTTTATTATCTTTAAGCTTCATTAGCGTCGAGTGGTAGCAAACCATGATGAGGCCGCGTGTGCAGCAGCACTTTTTGTTCACTGAATGTGCTGTTTTCCCATCTCTTAAAAACACAGTGGGCTTTTGTTTACCGATTCTTGGAGCAGCAGGGGCGCTTGGCATCACAACCGCCCCCGTGGTTCTTAGCGTAGGGTTTTAAATGAGCTAAATTATGCCATGCTGACAGGAGACGGTCACCACGCCCAGCCCACAATTCACAGCAACACTCAAAACTGCATGAATATGCAAAACTCAAAGCCTCCTCTAACAAACTGCGGCATTGTGAATGTACTTGAGATGATTTATGATTTTTTTTCCCCCTCAGAATAAGCAGTAACTGAGGGTAGGTGGGGGTGTTTTAGGGTGGGTGGGTACATTTTACACAGTAGATGGACACACAAATACACAACAAGTACACCTAGTAATCTTAAAAGCACATTTTCGTTTATATACTTCTTTACAGTGGCAGAAACTAACTAACTGCTTCTACTTTCCATTTTCCACTGTTTTGTACTATTACTCCTCTACATTTTAGTGCAAGATTTTGCACTTTATTGAATTGACAACTATTGTTAATATTCCGATATACATATAAACAGGGATATATATGTTTATCATATAAAAAAGGGCTCATCCAGGGTGTAAACACTCAGCTGAGTGAATAATAAACCAATGTGGTTTGTGACACATGTTATTTGTGAATGCTAGAATTAGTTTAAGTTCTTTTTAGCCGTGTAGATGAAGATTAAAGAGTGCCTTTGGTATTATTAGAGTTGTGGTCAAGGTTTAAACTGGTTACTTTGCAGGGTTTTGGTGGATGTTTGAAGGGAGCAGCATTAGTCCCCAATTTGTTAAGTTTGCAAACCCATCGGTTAGAAATTTAAGGGTGCATGTAACTGGTAACATTTCAGTTTGTAAGCGTACCGTAGAATGCTTGGCAGGTGTAGAACGTGGGTGAAGACAATGTCCTGGGAGTATTTCCTCAGTTTCCGGAAGGTTGCCAGTTCCCTGGTTGCCCTGATGGAATTAGTGCACAAGTACCCACCACAAGTATCCGTCTAAAGACTAAAGCTGAGACTAGTTTGTAAATGGAATTAGCTAGGCTTTTGGAGCTTGGGCTCTTCCTGATTTTCTATTATATAGGGAAAAAAATGTGATCGACTTCTAAAATATTTTGCATTTTTATACATTTAACTTCCCAACTTTATATGAAGTAGATCTAATTAGTGCTAGCTTGAAAAGAAAAAGGCTTTTTACACATTAATAGATCAGTATTGGGTGGAGGGCAGGGTGTAATGGAGTATTATCACATTGCTGTTGTATAGCTCATTCTACTTAAGTATGTGGATATGAATGGGGGCTCGTCCAGGACGCCAACTCGTTTGGTGAAGATTAAATTCAGCTGTCCTTTTGTCTTCAAGGTGCACAATGAGTTCATCCTGCCATCAGAGAAGGAGGGTTTCATCCACCGCATGGGCGACATCATCAAACGGGCCGAGTCTCTGATGGCCAAAGAGCAGCCGGTCCACTCCAGCGGGCACCGACTCCCTCAGCCGCCTTTCCACAGCGGGGTTAACTCGTTGTCTTCCTCACAGGTCAGCAGCAGCAGCAGCACCTGCTCCTTCTTTCCAGTAATCCACATCACACCGTTGTTAGCTGAGAACAAAGGAAGTAACGTGAGCGTGTGTTTTACTGTGCTGTCTGACCGTCATAAATTAGCTACAGTGTGTCGAGCAGCGGTTATCTCAGACAGACCCATAAATCTGGTGCAAATGGAAAGCTGTAGAGTAGCACTTCCTCAGTGGAGTGCTGTCATCGCTGTCCACAGTCCCTCCTGAGACCCGCCCTTAAAGATACAAGGTTAAGTGTCCCTAAAGCCACCTGAGGTAGTTCTTTCATTTGGAACATATTGTTACTAAAAGCACTAATGTCATAAAACCCCAGTGATTTGTGGAAATGTACCCCATGCCTCTTTTTTTTTTTCATTTTTTTTTTTCACTTTTATTTGTTCCCGCAACCACAAATCCTTTCCAGTGCGTACGCCATAATGAAATTTCCAGCATATCTGCCCACATTGAACGGGAAGAATAATTTATGCTCGGATTTATTAAGCCTCTCTGAATCAAGATTCTGTGAAACTGTAAAATGAAGACTTCCAGGAGAGGGGGGAAAAAAAAGATATTAGGAGCGGTGCCAGGCTGCACGAGATATGAGCGAGTGACTAATCAGGTACAGTTTGTCTGCTTTAAAGAAAAAGGAGCGTCTGTTCTGCCAGGATATGTTCCACTTTGTAAAACAAGAAGAAAAGAACAAAATCTTCCTGTGCCACCCTGGTGAAAATGATCACACATGTTCAAAAAATAGAAGAAAAAGAATAATGTGCGGTTTCATGGAGGACAAACGACAAGCAGGAGCAGTGAACCCCCGCCTCCAACCGTCTACTGTACCTCGTTCACCATGTTTCCGACCCCTTGGCTACATAATTACCCCGAACCACTGTGGACAAATCTCTCCTGGCCCTGCTCCAGCGCCTGATTAAAAACACTGCATGGGCCACATCCCCCAAAGAACCACTATGTCCAAAAACCCAGGCAGAGCTAGTTAAGTCGGGAAGCAAAACCCACAAGCCCAGAGACTCATCTGTGTATCTCCGTCCTGGCTCCGAGGTAGGGCGCTACTCTGAGAGTTTTCGGAAAAGACTATGTATAAATGGAGCTTGAATCCCTGGAAAGCCGGTGTTGGCCGGCTGTTGTTTCCTCTGCCTGCCACTTGAAGAACAAGACTAATAGTCTGCTGTCATGCTAGCAGCTCAGTGAGGCTAACTGTACACTAACCTGCTTACAATTACGGCTGCCTAGTTATAGTTAATAATAGGGTGCACGGCAATGGGAAGTATGGCTGGAAAATTTTAATCTAATTAACTGCTCAAAGTTCCATTTTGCACAATATAGATCCATCACTTTTCACAGTAAAAGTCAGTTCGTATTGCACTATTATATATTAAAGAATATATATGCAGTGAGCGACAGAGGGAGTGTTCTCTCAGAGTGTACATCATTTTTAGAGGTTAGCTTTTTCTGGATTTTAGATCCACGTATCCATCAAACATATTCTTGTTTCCTGTAGATTTTTTTTAAACATGCAGTAATTTCACAATGCTGCACCACACCTGTATAGGCATACACATCTTTATATTCAAACGTCCCACCCTTTTTACCCTTTCCTACGTATAAGAGGAACTAGAACTAGAACCAGAACTAGAGGAGAAGTCAGGAGAAATTTTGTCAGTCCAGTTTGCACCACTGACAACTTCTCAGTTTGTGCAGATGGAGCCAAATTACATCTACCAATTCTCCAGATTATGGGGGTTACACGACTTTCCATAAAATACGCAAAGATGTAACAATAATTTTTAATTGGTTAATAACGTGGGATTTATTGTGGAAACAGCTCTTCACAAGTTAATATTAAATTCTTTACAGCCGTGTTGGTATTAACTTTATTGTCCACTTAATACACACTCATATACCTGAGGTCAGACCTCAGGGTTCACCGACATCATCTGAAGTCTGAAGCATCCAGTAATAATTTAGTTCCTTGGTTAAAAGGTCATTCTATGGATTTTACACGTCAAAGTCAGTTTATGAGGTGTTACTACACAGGCTGTGAGAAAATTACCCAACAGTTGTTTTAGCAGAGAGCCTTCTTTACTGGGATGTGGAGTTTGAAAGACATGGCAGTGAGGATCTAATCAAACACGCTAATAAGTTGCATGCTAGCAAGTTGCATTATGGGAAGTGTAGGATTTATCGCTTTTAGAGCTTGGCTCATTATGGGGGCGCTTCTGCATCGATTTTGTCCATCCTGTTTTTACATCTGTGTCTCAGAAAAATAAATCTTTACTGTAAGGATTCTCAACTTTTCTTTGTTATTTATGATAATAAATGGGTTTTAGACTGTCGGTTGGACAAACGAAGGAAAAGAAGCAACTTTTTATAGACTTAATGATTGGTATTTCTACTACAGTACATTTATTTATTATAATTCTACAGCACTACTATCTTAATATGAACAAAATACTCTTCAGTCCAGCTTCTACCCACCTATTAGTGCTGGTGATCAAGCCCACAAAGTAGTTTTGTACTGCAGCTGAATCATACCTTGGTTAGAAAGTTCAGTTCAGACACACGTGCACATTTTCTCTCAATAATGAACAGAAGAGGAGATTGAGTTTTATTAAATGTTGCTCTCTTACAGCCCAATCTGCACAGTCACACCCTGCCGCGAACCAACTCCTCCTCCTCTCTGCCTGGTAAGTGTCTCTGATGAGTTTAATTCACCCATTAACATCAAACTGGATCATTTGATGCTTGAGGAGATTAAATATGAATGAAGTGAATGAATGTCTCACAACTTTGGGCCCTTGCTTTTTTTTTTTTATCATTTCATGAATGTCTGCAATTCACCAATTAACATTAAAGGAATAGTTTGGATTTTTTTTAAGTGAGGTTATGAGGTACTTCCACAACCAATGTAGTAACTACAGCAGATGGCGGTCGACACGCCGCCATTTTGGAGAAGCAACAGGAGTACCAGTGTAGATACCTAAGTAATGTGCTGCTCTGGACAGGTCAGCAACAACAGGTATTTTAGCCACTTAAAAAAGAATCAGCATCAGTTTAAGTGTACGCTATATTTAGAATATATTATAAGATCAACTTTATTGATCCCACACGTTACAGCAGCTTAAAAATATGGAGACTAAGTGATAAAAAACAGTACAAACAATATAAAAGAATTAAAATCTAAAGTAACAAACTATACACACAAGCTATGCTCACATACAGGTATACTGAGATATGTGGATAATTGTGCACACACATTTTAATGCACTCAAGAGACAAAAAAAAGATAGTATTGCCTTGCAAGTGGCTAATTTCACACTAGGACCAGAGATTGGATTGCAGCAAAATACAAGTAAACAAACGAAAATTCACAGAATTTCACAGAATAGTTAACAGTTAAATCGGTCGTCATGTCGGTGTTGCCAGAGTCACCAAATTCCTTTGACAAAAACGGTAATTTAACCTCGCAGAACACGGGAGTTGTTGGCGAACAGCTGCCTCAATCTGTTAGTTTGTTCCCATCAGAAATGGCTGTCTGATGGCAGGGTAAAGTGGTGAAAATATGCTAAATATAGCGCACACTGATCTTACGAGTACTGACATTGATTAAGTACCTCATTCAGCTCCACTTCAGATAATCCAAACTATCCCTTTAAGTGTGTGTGAATGCACAGCGACTGTCATTCTAACAGCATGTCATATTAACTTGCATTTTGTGTTTTGCATCTTTTTTTTTTAACCGTGCATGATCATCCTGTGTGTGTGTGTGTGTGTGTGTGTGTGTGTGTGTGTGTACTGACATGTGTGCATGGGCGTCCACTTATGCATGTGTGTGTCTTGTCGTAGACTTCAGCATGGCTAACCCGAGCGTTGGGGTGCGTGGCTCTCAACCGTGCCCCAATGGAGACGTCTTCGGTGCAGACATTACTTCACCTGGGCGACCTCTAATACGCTCACAGTCTTTCCACAACGCCCCAGGTAAAAAGCCCTCGGCCCCTCCCTCCGGCCCCTGCGTGAAGAGGCCCCGCATTGTTTACTGTTTCAGCACTCTGAAAAATTGTTACAGTCCTTTGGCAAAGAATAAGTCAAAGCAAAGCTCAGCTACCTCATAAACCCCCTCCCTTACTCAGGGCCCGTTCTTGGTATTGTTCAGACATTCACATGGCGCCATCCGCCATCCCCACACCTCAAAGCCTTCGTCTGTGTCTGCCTTGCAGCAGGGCCTCTTGGGTAATTACCTCACCTGAAGGGCGCTTTCTGGCTTTTAGGGAGCTGTGAATGCTGTCGCTGTAGAGCCTCAGCTCTCCTCCACTTCTGCGATAGTCTAGCAACATCTGTTTGCCAGCACAAACTCCTACAGAATTTCCGAGAAAGCCTCCTCCCCCGTCAAAGACTCCGTCCCCACAGGAGGGGCATTTTTGAAGTCCACATATCCTCCATATGCCCCCTGTTTTATCCCCATCCCCTCTTGTCCTGTGTCCCCACTCTGCTGGACGTCCACTGCATGCTTTCGCAATGCTTCTTGGCCGCCCGCCACCGTTGTAGAGTGTTGCCTAACCTATGTTTCCGTCAGCATGGAAAAAGTAGAGGCTGGTTTGCATCATCAGCAACAGGAGGTGTGGTTTGCAACTGTGGAGCCATTGTTGAGGTAAATGTCAAATCAATGGATTGGGGGCGAGGACATTGGCAAAACTAAATTATTCCCGGAGGAGGGAGTGGTGCAGAAGCACGACTACTTTAATCTCACAATCAGACCCAAAAAGTTGTGCGTGCACACACCTGTGTTCCATTTAAACTCCTCCGAAACGTTGTACACGAAATGTTCACTCGCTCCATTGCTGCTGAATCACTCGCAGCCATGTAAGCCCGGTGTGCAACTGCTCCAGATGCAATTATAGTCGGATGCTGCTTTTAACAAAACGCCCTTGTTCACCATGGAAACCATTATTTAAAAGTACGGAAAAAATTCATGCGTATGTCCTGGCAGGGGGCTGAAGGAAGAATTTCTGACCAACGAGTGAGTGATCTAACTCAGATCTCTGGATCAGCTCTAATGTTCCACTGCAACTGTGCAGAATTACACTTGTTATGTACAAGTTAAAAGAAGGCTTCTTTGTACATGTTTTTTCTTGCACAGTTTGTACCAAGACCTGTCACAACGACTACTGTTGTTGGATGATATATTGTCCCAGGAATAATTGCACTAAACAATCTTATTTTAATTTTAAGATAATTTCATGCCACTGGTTTAATGATGATATAATATAATATTAATGCAAGTACACCCCTTCAAAGAGCAATGAACTTTTTATTCGTGGGACATTCAGACATTCATCTGTTTTCATTTGGCACAGTGCAAAAAGTCGTTTAGTCGCCTAAAAGAGAGTCTTTGCCATTTTTCATTGCCGCTGTTTTCAAGCAAAGTCAACAGGTTGACACGCCTCCAGTTTGGAGACGCAGCAGGAGTACCAGTGTAGGAAGCTGAGCAATGTGATGCTGTGGACGGGATCAGCAGCAAAATGTATTTTAGCCACCTAAAAAATAAATGAATATCAGTTTAAGTGTATGCTATATTTAGAATATTTTCACTTCTTTACCTTACTCTCGGACAGCCTTTTTCAGCTGGAAACTGCTGTAAAACAGCTAAAAAACAGTAATTTTACCTTGCAGAACACAGGAGTTGCTAGTCTAAGGTTGCCTCAATCGTTTAGTTTTTTTGTGTTATTGTGTGACATCAGTGAATCAGAAGGAACCTTTTAAAATGCTGAAGTCCCTCAATAACGCAAACACAACAAATGGAGGCAGTGTTAGACCAGGAACTCCTGTGTTCTGCAAAGTAAAATTACTGATTTCACCAATGGAGTCTGGTTGGTTTCTCCACGGGAAAAGGCTGCCTGACAGCAAGTCATAGCTGTGAAAATATTCTAAATATAGCGTACAGTTTTTTCAGGTGTTGCTGACCCTGTCCACAGTAGTACATTGCTTAGCTTCCAACACCGGGACTCCTTTCTGCTTCTTTAAACTGTGGTGTGCAGACCGCCATCTACTGTTGGCAATACACTGTTTATTGAGTCGTCAACCCTACTTCAAATAATATGAAGTCACCTTTTAATGAGCTACTGTTTCTCATTTGGTTTAAACACAAAATATTGAGACTGCCGCTTCGAAACTAAGTCCATTTGGGCTTATTCTTCCAAACTTTCTGTCTGGAATTGTGCATTTGTTTGGAAAAAAAGAGCTATTAGCCTCAAGTAGCAAAGTAAAACGTCTTCCAGCCTATATTTTTTCTGTGCACTCAGCTTTGGCGCTGCACCCAAGTCTTAATGATTGGGAAAATCCTCCTGTTTGTTCTGGTGTCATGTTGGCTAAAATGTTGGTGACATTCTTACAAAAACAAATGCAAAAATTACCGAGGTCACGTCCTAAGATAATACGATAAGTCGATAAAGTAATTATCGTAACCAATGTATTTTTGCACAAGATGAATGACTTCAAACTACAAATTAAAACTCATAGAAGATGTTTGAGGCACTGAAGAGGGAAGCAATTAAATTATTTTCTTTTGGCTATTTAGTAGCAGTTAAAAACAAGGAGAGAGATCAGGTTTCCCACTCAAACCAAACTGTGTAACTTTCAATGCGTATGTCCAAAACAAATCAAAACTGTTTTCTAATCTTTGTCTTGCAGGATCTCCGCTCCATTATCAGCACCACCACCACCACCACCCTGCGTCTCTCCTGCCCCACCACCAGCACTACCACTTGCCCTTCATGGGCCACAGTCACTTCCCATTCCCGTACCCCGGCTCTCCTGGTTCCCCTAAACCGGCCCCCCACCCTCCCCTCACACGTGTAGCCAGTAACCCCACCTTCCCTTCTGTTCCCTCTCCAGCCCCCAGCTCCCCAAGTCCCCTGAATGAGAGCGCGAGCCACGGCAGCAACGAGAGTCTCACCATGTCCCCCCCTGCCCCTCAGCACCCCAACATGTGGCCCCCGCACACGCAGCCCCTGTTTTCCTTAGCGAATGTCATCTCCATGGCCATGAGCATGGCCCAGTCTTTCATCCCTCCTGCGACCCTGCCCACCCAGGGGGTGCCCTCCTATCCAGGCTTCCACCCCCAGCTCCCCTCTCACATGACCCCACAGTCAGGTTACCCCTCCGTCTACCCCCAACACTACCAGACCCCACCAGTAGAGGTCCCTTACCCCGCAGCAGGCATCCCAGCGCAGAACAACGTCTATAACAGCCCCGAGAACACGCCTCAGGTGGAGGGTTTCCCTCCCAGCTGGCTGCCTCCCGTCTCTCCGCCCTCCATGCCTTCCACTCCTCCACTGGTTCCTCAGGAGCCTCTGCAGCAGGTCGGACTCTCCAGTCCCCCGACTCTGACCGCGGAAGGTCTCCACAGTTATATGTCCCCATACTCAGCACAGGTCCCAGCCCAGGTTGAGCCAAGATCAGCAGTCTCCAGTTCAAACTGTTCATCAGATCTTTCCCCGTCACCCCCAGAGAGCCCAGAAAGCACTGTGAGTCACCTGCAGCTTCTCTCAGTCAAGATTCATCAGAAACAATGACATGTGCATATAAATAAAGTCAAAGTGACAAAAATCGTAGGTGAGACGCATAAAATACAACAAAAAAACAAACAAACAAACATTAAAAAAAATAATACAAATAAAGTTAGTTATAGTTTTTTTGGGGGCTGCAACTAACGATCATTTTCATCATTGATTACTTTCCCAATTAATCGATTAGTTGTTTGGTTCATAAAATGTCAGAAAATGGTGAAAAATGTTGATCAAAGTCCAAGATGACGTCCTCAAATGTCTTGTTTTCTCCACAACCCAAAGATATTCAGTTTGCTGTCAAAGAGGAGGAAAGAAATCAGAAAATATTCACATCTAAGAATCTGAAATCAGAGAATCCAGACTTTTTTTTTTCTTAGAAAATTATTCAAAATGATTAATCGATAAATTAATCCTGTTACAATAGTGTCGTCCGTGTGCACCACATGTTTGGACCTATTTGTCAAGTCTTTCCTCTAATGATTATTTTCATTATCAGTTAATCTGTTGATCACTTTCTCCATCAATCAATTAGTTATTTCATCCATAAAATGCCAGTCACGTCCACAACTCAAAAATATTCACATTTAAATAAGATGAAATCTGAGAATTTGGACTTTTTCAATTTAAAAAAAACTTGATTAATTGATAGAGAGTAATTTAATAGTCGATTAACAGTAGATTAATTGTTGCAGCTGTAAGTGTTTTATGTTCGTTGTTAGGTTTTTATAGTTTGTCCAGCTGTTCCTTCCTTTGTTGGGCACAATTTATTGATTGATCGATTGATTTAAACACACAAAACTTTGAAACGTCCACCCAGTGAAGCATTTTTTCTCTAGACGCCATGATAATGAATTGGCAGCTGTGTGTGCACTGGTCATGGTAGTATTTCATCCTTTATTTTAAAATTGTAATCCTGCTAATAATCCCCATTTTTACTAAATTTATCTGTAATCTGATCAGTTTTTTTTAATCTGCAACTGTCAGGGAATTCTGTTACCTTTTTCTGTATCCAGATTACATAATCCTGTTACATGTAATCCATTACTCCCCGTGCCTGGATGCTAACATTGTTGATTCTTCCTGTCTAGTTATCATCCTTCAGCGCTCCGTTGCACCCTGCTGTACCTGAGCTGAACACCAGCACTCCAAAACCAAAAGCCTCCATCACTGAACCTAGTAAGAAACTCTGCTCCTGTTCTCGTGTTTCTCCTCCGTCTCTGCATCATAAACACCTCGTGTGTGCTGCACGTTGCTCAGCAGGGGCTGCGAGAGCTGGAAAATGACATACTGTATGATATTTATGTTTGCACCCCAAACAAACCCACACACATGCGTTTGTATACACACAAATGCACCCACAGCCAAATACTACAAGTCTTTTTTTTTTTTTTTTCCCCCTCCGCTCAATTTTATGATGTATTCGGTCTAAATACAGCCTGTTGTCGCTGTTCTGGCCAATTTGCCTTTCGAGCTGTTTTCTCCTTCTCTCCGTCGTATCCGTGGTGACATTATCACCTATTAGCGGGGCCTCAGGAGCCGTTGCGTAACCGCCAGTCTGGTTGTAATGTTCCATTGGAAACCAACACAAACGTAGGTGTGATTGCGACCCTGCCCACTCATGATGACCAATCAGCGAGCAGCCGCGCTCATTACAGGCCTCTCCTCCCAAATCCACACCTGTCAGTATTTATACTCTCCTCCTCAGGAGCCCACAGTCAACAGAGTCCCTCTGTTTCAGCGGGCACAGACCCAGACGCTCCCGGTGTTTACTGTAAGAGGGACACTCAGTGGGCAAACTGAGTCACTGCAGGGTTTTAAGTCTTAAAATGGTCTGCAGATGTGAGAACATGCAGTGACTCTATTTTTCACGTGGAAGAAGTTAGCCTTTCTGCCAGGAAGCCTTTCTAACACGTTCTATTTTAATCCAAAACACTTTATAAATCTGCCCAAACCAAACTGTGAGAAAAAAAATGAAAATAATAGTAGTAAATCACAATCTTCTCATACATAGTGTGTCGCTCTTTATACTATGTCACCTGAATTCCTAAATCCTTTTCTATCCGTCCTGATAAATAATCTGGCCTGCATTGATTCGGCTGTATTGATATCTGCGTATATTTTGTCCTATATGCTATTTGGGTGTTTTTCTAAATGTAAAGTTATTTATAAATGATTGATAACTGCATTTGAGTGATCATTATGTTTATGTATATATTATAGAGATGCATGATAAACATCAGGGCTGATAACTTTATGGCTTATTATTATTATTCCAGCTGTAATAATATTATTTTACAGTTGATGTCAAAAGCATTTAATTTGAATTCTTCTGCAGAATGCTCTATAAAATCCAAAGTATTTTAATGAAATTTGTTGGTTTACTTTTACTTTTTGACAGTGATGTCAGTTAGACTTGGTTCAGTCAGAGATGTGGCACATTAAATCAGCCATCTTTGTGCCCTACATCTTAGTCGTTCTTACCCTCAGCTGTGCAGAAACTACAGGTTATATGATCAGCCGTGAGAAGCAGGCGATTTATCTGTTATCATATCAGCACAAAGTCTTGACGGCTAACTTCCCCCATGTGCCAGCTGCTTGCGTCACTTGTACGTGCCGCCGGTAAACAACTCCATCACAATTATGTGTTATTATCACTGTCATGAATTAAGGCTTTACAGAGGATATCCACCTACGGCGGCAGATTACTGTTTTATGAAATATGACGCAATGAAACCTGAGTGAGACCACTTTCAGAGACCGTTGCCAAGAAACACATGATTAGATCTTAATCAAAACCTAACGATCAGGGCGGAGTGAGGCTTTGTTCTGAAGATCAATCAGCTCTGATCAGATTATAGAACAATCGCTCCTGTTTAGCCGATGATTGGTTGTCACTCACATAAATACACTGTCCAGATGTTACAGTTTCTTAGTCATGGAGGCAAGAAGTAAGTAGACAGAGTACTTCAACTTGGTAGAATTGATTTTAACCAATATGAAATGTTTGTTTTATACTAGACATACATTTAGACTGCGTTCCACCAACGAAGATTAATTTAATCTAAGATTAGCTCTAATCAGAGTTTAGCAAAACTAGGTTAAATGAGTAACTCTAATCCCAGTTTAGTAAATCCAATTTTAGTTATTTAAACCGAGTTTACATAAATAAAGACAAGTAATTAACTAGACAGATAAGTAGATAAATCAATAAAGAGGGGTGGAAAACCATTAACCTTTGGCTGCTCTGCGTTCCTAATTAAAATGTTGCATGGTTTGCTAACCATGATATGATATGTTTTTGCTATCTAGCTAAAAAGTAAAAAAACAACAACAACAAAACAAAACAAAACAAAAAAAGACTGTATTGTTTGCTAGCCAGCAAAAAAGTATAAATATTAAATTGCTTGGTAGTTAAAAAGCTTTTTAAAAGTTATATTGTTTGCTGGTTAGCTGAAAAGTTAAGAAGGTTAAATTGGTGTTAGCTAGCTAAAAAATAAAATAAAACGTTTTGTTTGCTCGCTAGATAAAAAGTCAGTTAGCCTAGTTAGAAAAAACTTTTTATTTTATCTGGAATGAAAGAAAGAAGAGACATAAAACTAAACTGGGTTGAGTCCGTCTCTCTGCTTTCTTATTTTTCCTAATCCATGTCACAAGCAGACATTTTAAAAGTTAAACCTCTTCAAGTGTAAGTTTAAAGTTAAAGTTAAAGTTTTGGTGCAACAGAATTAAATGTAGGTTTCAATTGTTTTAAAGGTTTAAAAGGTTTAAAAATTAAACCATGTTGGTCTTGAGGGGAACTAAAGATGGTGAAAATGTTGTTAAAATGCCTGCAGGATTAAAGGACTAAACATAGTCTCTTCCTCTATGTTACAGGAGTCCAGTCTGCACCAGTCACTGTTGGGAGATTCCAGGTGACTCCCAGTATGGACATCCCTGCTCCTCCTGTAGTTCCTGTACCTGCTGCCTCCCAGGCAGCTGCAGACAGCTGCAGCACGCCGTCAGAGAGCAGCACAGAGGAGCAGGGGGAGTCCGAGACGAGCCTCGCCACCTCCCTCACCATGTCCCCTCCTCACCCGCACCCCCACAGAGGGTCAACAGCTGTCCTCCAGGAGGTTGACGGGCAGGTGGGTTGGGCTGGGAGTCAGGAGCAGCAGCAGCAGGATGAGGAAGAGGACGAGGAGGAGGGGGAGGAAGAGGTCGTCGGGGACCGACAGAGGACGAGGAAGAGGAGTCGGAGGAGAGCGTACAGCCTGAGCCTGATGGGGACGTCTGCGGACAGCGGGCTCTCTGTGACGGCCGCAGAGACGGAGGGGAGGCTGTGGGACGGAGCGGCGGGCAGCCCGCAGTACAGCAACGCCCTTCATCATTTATGGATGATGACTTACAACCGCAACACCCCCTACCTGAGCAGCGACGACTCAGACAGCGACGATGAAGACATGCTGGAAGAGCTTCAGGAGCTCAGAGAGAAGTAAGCGACAATGAAAAATGATTAATTTTGTAAGCAAAGAAAGGAGTTAAATTCTCAGTTTCACCAAGTAAATCTCAAATCGATGTGCCAGTTTTTCCATTATGTAGTGTAGATTTTCTTGACTATCTGAATTGTTGTTCAGTCTGTTTTATGTTTGAACATATTGAAAATTCTTAACATACTTTCCCAGAGTTGATGTCTTCAAACTGCTTGTTTTGTCCAGTAAACAGTCCAAAGAATTCCAAAGAAAATCAAATTGTAGATACATCAAATAGAGAAAAACAACAAATTCTGACAATTAAGAAGTTGGGTCCAGCAAAGTTTTGGCAGATTTGTTTGATTAATAACTAAACCCAGTGGTTCTCACAGTGGGGGGCACAGAGCTTCTGCAGGAGAAAAAATATGGAGTGGAACAAAGTTGATAAATATGATTTATGGAGGTAAACTGAACAAAGAGTTTGCTAATACTGTCTCTTTATCATTGTCGGTAACTGACAATATATGTGGGTTGGGAGGAAAAAGTTTGAGAACCACTGTTTTAAACTCTGACGTGTTACTTTTTGTCCCTCATCAGACACCTGACAGAGGTGCAGGCCCTGCAGGCCGCCCAGAAGAGAGAGATCGAGGAGCTGTATGAGAAGATGGGGAAGGTTCCTCCCGCGGGCATCGTCTCTCCTGCTGCTATGCTGTCCAGTCGACAGCGCCGCCTGTCCAAGGGCAGCGGCTTCCCCTCGTCCCGCAGGAACAGCCTGCAGCGGCTGGACATACTGCCACTCCAGGGTACGGAAGAATACATATCGAAGATGAGAATCGTCACTTATTACCTGATCAATATGTGAGAACTTCATGTGTAAATGTGTGCTTGTTTTCCCAGGGATCATTAGGAGAAACTCCCTTGGAGGCAGCAGCAGCGGCTCCCAGGATAAACCAAGCAAAGGCGTCACCTTTGCCACTGACATTAGTCGAATGGTGAGTGAACACTGTTAAACTTAATTTTCACTATTATTCTCCTTGTTAAAGGTCCAGTATGTAAGATTTAGGGGGATTTATTGGCAGAATATGACAAAAATGGAATATAAAGGTTATAAGTGTGTTTTAATTAAGTGTATAATCACCTGAGAGTAAGAAAAGTTGTCTTTTTGGTATCTTAAAATGAGTCGTTTATATCTACAGAGAACACAGGTCCTCAGGAAAAGGAGAAAGTTGACTGTTATTGTAGCACAGAACAAAAAGCGGTGGAGCTTACGAAGGATCAACTGGTTGTAATCTACAATCTCACCACTAGATGCCACTAAATCCTACATACTGGTCCTTTAAACTCCGCTTTAAAGATTTTGTTCTCACTTTCTTTTCTTCT
>JAJHUR010119567.1:0-16027 GCA_027495735.1 Lutjanus campechanus
TATCTTACTTTATGTCTGACAGTCCAGGTTCATTACTGAAGGTCAGTGGGTTCTCTTTGGACCAGTCACTCTTCATAGACAGACAGCTGGACACTGGAGACTCTGCTCTCTGTCTGTTGGACTGAACCCTAGTTCAGAGAGTTAGTATGAGCTGGTATGGTAAGGGTAGACGTGATACAAAAACCTTCTTACATCATGAAGCCTTGTGCGAAACATCACCAGCAAACACTGAATGAGTTAGTATCAGTTCTCTTACTTTGTGTCTGAGGGTCCAGGTTCATTATTGAAGGTCAGTGGGTTCTCTTTGGACTGGTCACTCTTCATGGACAGACAGCTGGACACTGGAGACTCTGCTCTGTCCCCCTCTTCCTCCATCCTCCTCATCTTCTGGACTTCAGCCAGTCTGAGAGGTAAAACAGAGACACAGACTGAGCTGAGAACACAAGAATCAAGAAAAACAAGTTTGTTCAAGAGTCACACACAAGACAGCTAGGACAGGAAGTAACACACAATCTCTCTGTCCCTGAAACACAAACACACACAGTATACAGTAATAATCTAAGTATTATAGCCAGCCAGCACTGCACCCAGTCACTTCTCTTTAAGGGTAATTTCACACCTGTAGTTTGGTTCACGTGGTCTGGATCAGGGGGAAAAAAAAGATCAACTGCTGCATTATTATTAGATAGGGTATATATTGCTTATACGGATCAATTATAAAGACACTCAGCAGCAGATATGGAATAAACCAGTTTTTGAGCAGAAACCCTCCCGGGTTTGGAAATAATTGCTCCAAATGAGCCAGGTGTGAATACACCTTTAATCTTTTTTCTTGGTTCACAGTGGCTTTAATGTGTTTTATTCAGCCAATCACTACTTTGTGTCCACAAATAAATAAAACTGTTGAGCTCATTCTAACATTTCTTTTTCCTATGGTCCACAAGGTAAAAACTCAGAGACTTTGACAGTAAAATAACAAAAATGTATCAACACTGACCCTGCCTCAGTCTTCAGTTTTCCTCCTACTGCTCAGTCGACTCAAAATATAGTCTGAAGCAACTGAATACTCTCACATTGAGGATTCCCTCCCTGTTCTCATGAGCGTGGATCACTTTGTCAGTGTTGCTCCTCCGTCTCTATTTATAAGAAACAAGGTGAGTTTGTTTGTGTGTGCACATGTGTGTAGCTCACACAAACCAGCTGTTTGAAATGATGTGTTTATGAGTGTTGCTTCAAACTGTTCAAGCTGAGAGACAAATAATGTTGATCAAAATGTTGGTACTTAGTTCTTACTGAGTTACGACTAAAATGCTTTGAACGAGATAAATTCAATGTGTTCTTTTACAGACCTACAGGGAACACAAACAGTCGAACATAAGCTCCTTCATTAAATCTTTTTTTTTTCTTTTACAAGAAATTTTTTTTTTCATCCAGATATTCAGAAGAATCTTTGTGGACGTTGCAAAATACCTTCAGAACAGCAGGAAGTTTTGCTCAGACACTTTCTGGGCTTTTCAAAGATTGATTGTTACGTCCCTACAGCAAATAAATTCATCAGAGACATGTTGCTGCTGCTGCAGTTGTTGTTGTAACATTCAAAGAAAAATGTTCTTACTTGATAACCACGTTTGTTTGTTTTTTCATTAAATTATTATTTTACACTCTAATGTTAGCTGGTTCAATGAAGTGAGATGTGGAGTTATTTTCTCTCTTTATGGACCTAAAATAATGTCCTCAGGACCACAAACAGTCAGTGTGGTCACACAGTGGAGTTGATCTGAGCTCAGTTTGGTGATCATCAACAAAATGAAAGCGTTCACATCACCAGTTCAGCGTTCACTGCATCAATCGAGTCGAACCAGTCTGAGGGAAAACATTGGAAATGGTGACATCTGCTGACAGAAAGCAGCATAACAAGTGCTTCAACTCCTGATGTCTGAGTGGAAAAGGCTCCACAGGTTGGCTTCATGTGTCTGTGTTGATCATGTGATGTGAAAACTAGCAGGGTCACATCATTAATTCTGCTAATTCAATGATGCTGCGAGAAATATGATGATCAAAATGTACTCACTTCTAAAAAACAAGCTTCAGACTTAAAACTTTTTGCATGATCACCACATGTGGGCCAAATCAAGTGTCACTTTGATTTAAAACAAGATTCCTGCAACATAAAGACAATAAAGCAGTGAGTTCGCTAAGTGCAGCCTTTAATTTAATGTACAATGTTAAGTAAAGTAGTGCACCATGTCGGCTCATTACCAAGTTGTTACTGCATCACTATCTCATGATTATCATTACTTTGCATGTTGTGAAATTCAGCACCTGCTTATCTGACTTGTGCTCTTATGGTGCAGAGCCACAGTATAAAGTCTGGATGAAGATGTTTACTGAGCAACAACAAAATACAGAACTGAAGGTTTTGTTTTCGTATGAACGCTGCCTCTTCAAGTTAATGTTCACAGTTCAGTAAATAAGAGCTTCAAGTGTCATTTTCTCCTTCAGCGTCCTGTAGAGAGCCTCGTCTCTCTTCATCTGACTCCTCCTCTTCTTGTCCTTCCTCGGCTTCCAACCTGTCATCCATTTGATAATGATCAGGTCTGCAAAAAAATTGAAGACAAGTTTGAAACACATTAAACTCAAAGTAATATCTACTTTTATGTGTCTGGAGTAAGAATCATCGTCACATCTGTGTCGACTTGTTTCAGTCGTCGACCTTAAGTGAAGGCAAAGGATAAATTTATTAATATAGAACTGAACAGAGCTTAATTTGTTGCAATGCAGGAGATCTGTCTTTGTCTTCTTATCAATTAAGACCATCAAACAGTGAGAACACTGAAAAATAACATGCAAAAGTTATTGATTAATATTCTGACAACTAAATGACAGCAGTGTTTGAACTTTAACAGAGTCATAAATCATCAATAAATCATTACAGTGCAGCAGTGTTCATGTATTTAATACAGACAATATACTTACTCAGTGTATGCAAAAGATGGTCGCCTGGCAACAGTTTTTTTGCAGTATATTACCATGCCTCCGAGTACTGCAATAACAGAAATGATCACACACACTCCGGCTATATTTCCTACATTTGACTTCGGTGTTTGATCAGGTGGACGCGCTGAAACAGAGAAACAGTGTGTGAACTGAACTTCATAACAAAACAAACTTAACAGGAGAGACATGAAGCATCAGATGTTGTGATTTTTTACAATAAATGTTCTGTTGCTTATCACTAATGACACAGAAACCTCTTTGACTGAATGTCACTGATAATTGTTATTGATGAATTAAACAACTCAACAGCAGCACTACAGCCTCCAGAATGATCATAAACTGGTATTACGTCATACATATATGACATTATTAGCATATTTATTCTACATTATTAGTTGTTTGAGTTTGCTGTACCTAATAAACTGGTGTCTGAAAACCAGTTAAATGTTTTCATGTGTGTATTTGCTTGTTTTTTTTTTCTCATACCCTCCACTTTCAGGATGATAAATGTCCTCTCTGCAGTCTCTGTGCTGGTGTAACACTGATATCTGCCCTGGTCCTGAACCTTCACCCCTGTCAGCTGGAGTGAGGCGTTTCCTCTGGAGATCTGGTCCTGGAACAGTGATGTCCTGCCTCTGAAGTGCTGGTTCTGGAGTGTGAGCTGGTCTTGGTTGTGGTAGTAGGCGTGGACAGGAGTGTTTCCTGTGGTCTCCTGAATCCAGTGGATGACGACATCAGGTCTGGGCTGGAAGCTGCACGGTAAGATGCAGCTCTCCATGAAAACACAGGACACCTCAACATCTGCAACATCTGTTAAAGAGACGTCCATCACTGGAACGTCCATCCAACTGAGCTCTCTTTAAAGGACTAATGTAATGTAATGGAAGTGACTATAATTATTACATGGCTTTGTTAAATATTCGGGTCTGATTGGTCAATTACTTCATTCTAAGGTCTTTTATTTCTGGATAGCAGAATGTTGTTATGGACAAAGTTCTGATCATGAACTCTGCAGGAGCAATAAAATAATAATAATATATTATTATTATTATTAATTAATTAATTAATAAAAGATTTTCCCAGAACCAGGTATCTCCTCCTTAGTTGCACTTACATCCACCAAACTCAACAGTTTTATTCATTTCTATATTCTGGAGGTTTTTTCAGAGTGATGTGTTCATATATCATTCATAGCCTGATTTATAGAACTTATTTTTCCGAAACCATGGACCAAATGGATTTTTTATATAGCTGTGGACAGTATTTCCTGATTCATGGAGTGATCCATAAATCCAAGTCTTTGAATCTAATCTGTCAAGAAAATGAAACAAGAATACCTAACCTTTCTGAATTCTGGAAATGTATGCAAATTAGGAAACAAAGTATACTGAGTTTCTGCAGGTCCCTCATCCCTTCAGTCCTCTTACGTGCCACTTTGAGCTGGGGGGAAAAAAAGAGCCATTGGACTCAAAGATGAACTGATTAGATTTTCTCCTACAGAGCTCCCCGAATCTGGGCAGCTGTCTGTCAGCTCTGTGTCTCAGCTCTGCCCAGTCCTCTCAGCACTCGGCAAAGCCAAATGATAAATGCAAATGAACACAACTGAAGGTGAAATCAAAAGTAACTGAGTGAGCTGACAAACTCCTGTGCTGAGCATGTTGCTCATTAGACTCATTAGAAAGATTCTCTTTATTATAATTCAGTTTTATAGCAACTTTTCCTGCAGTAGTTTCCATCATTGATTCAGGGTCTCACTGAAGGAACGTGCACACGCAGCTGCACTACTAGAACGGCCAATAGGAGCCTCCAGTCTGAGAAGACCTGTGATTGGTTTAAGTCTACCATCACAGGACAGATTCTCTAAATGCTAAAAACAGAGCCAAGAGAAGGTGCAGAAGTCTAGTTCGCTCTCAGAACACCTGATTTACAATATGCTGAAAGGTTTTTATGAAATTATTTCTCAATTATACCAAAACAATGTTACCTACCACAGCTTTAAAGACAAAGTATGTGGAGGTCATGCTAATGTTAAAATCTCAGCTGGTTGCATCTGACAGTTGTGCTGGCATTGCAGTAGGTGCTTCACCATCTGTTGCCTGGCAGAGAGCTGCACTCTACTGAGTGACCAGTTCTAGCTGTAATCGTGTATATTATTCACATGAAATGGGGAAACTACTTATTTTTTGTATTGCTGTGACAGAACAACAAACTACCAGAGGATTTATTACAGGACTGTTGTGTTTGACTGCAGTAGTGTGAGCTGGGTGTACCTAATAAACTGGTGTCTGAGTGTAGAAAACACCAGTTCAAATGTTTTCATGTGTGTATTTGCTTGTGTTTTCTGTGTATTTCTCATACCCTCCACTTTCAGGTTGATAAATGACCTCAGTGCAGCAGTCACTGTGCTGGTGTAACACTGGTATCTGCCCTGGTCCTGAACCTTCATCCCTGTCAGCTGGAGTGAGGCGTTTCCTCTGGAGATCTGGTCCTGGAACAGTGATGTCCTGCCTCTGAAGTGCTGACCCTGAGCTACAAGTTGGTCTTGATTGTGGTAGTAGGAATGAACAGGAGTGTGTAAGGCCTCTTTAATCCAGTGGATGACGACACCAGGTCCAGGCTGGAAGCTGCACGGTAAGATGCAGCTCTTCATGAAAACACAGGACACCTCAACATCTGCAACATCTGTTAAAGAGACGACCATCAAAGTTCAGTTCAGAGACAAAAGCGGCAAAGTCCATTATTACATGGCTTTACTTGATTTTGATTGGTCTGTTATTTCTGAATAGCAGACTGTTGCCATGGACACAGTTCTGATCATACTCTAAAATAATAATAATATATAATTTAAAAAGTATTTTCCTCAGTCACCTGTAGTGTCTTGAATGGCCATTTTGTCAATTAAGAATAATAATAATAATAAAAAATAAAATAAAACAATCTCAGCCTCTGAGCCAGATATCTCCATTTCAGTTACACTTACATCCATCAAACTTTCCAGTTTTGTTCATTTCTATAATCTGGTGGTTTATACAGAGTGATGTGTTCATATATCATTCATAGCCTGATTTATAGAACTTTTTTATATAGCTGTGGACTTATATAGCTGTCCGATTTATTAGCACATATTTGATTAGACAATTCATCATTTTCATATATAAACATAAAAATTAAGACAATTTGTAACACAGAACAAACTGTCTTAATGTAAATTACCAACAGGGGAAGTCTCACAGTGATATCTATTAGTCATTTTTTTAAAAACCCATTTCACCTGCAGTGTCTCCACCAGCACCAATATATCATCTTAAAATCATAACACGGCGTTTCTGCAGGTCCCTCATCCCTTCAGTCCTCATACACCCAAAGTAGCAAAACAGAACCGACAGACAAGAAAGCAAAAGAGCAAATAAAAGAAATGAAAAAATAACACCAAAGAAGTCAACTTAGAATTGCACAAAACTAAACTAAACAAAAAAATAAATAAAATGAATAAATAAATAAGATTTTGGAAAAAAAAAAGATGAGACAAAAGCAGCGACAAAGTTAATGGGAACAATAACTTCATAATCCATCATTTATAGTGTGTGTATATAAAGGTTCTGGGCATCAAGTCCAGGTTCAAAATGTCAGAGTCCATTATTGATCTCCTCTTGAAAAATATGAAAATAGTTGAGACCAAAGTTTTTATTTTTTTAGTCAGTCTCTCTAATGGTAGGAATTATGATAACTGGTCCAGGAACAGCTGAAAAGAAAGAGGGGGATTTGTTTTTTCAAAATAAAAGTATACATTTCTTTGCTCGGTATCTTATGGTAATTAATACTCTGTTTTTAAAAGAAAAAATCTAATTGGTAATCTGGCATATCATTTAATAAATACAAACAAGGATTTAAATTAAATTCTAACTTTATGACTGATTAGGCAAATGAATGAACCAAATTCCAGAAACTTTTCAACAGGTGACTTTGCCAAAACATACAGCACGAATGTTCCTTCTGCAGTCCATCGCTGACTGTTGGACGTATTATCTTTAGAAATTTTATGCATTTTTATGGGGGTGAGATAGAATTTATGGATGAACTCAAAGTTAGTCTCCTTGAGATAATTGCTTGTAAATGGAAAATATTTTCTTTCACAGATTTTTTTTTTTTTTTTTTTAGAAAAGTGAACAAAAACACAAACCAAGTATGTGAAAAATGTGACCTTCACAGTGTTTGTTTGGTCCAAACCTCAACATTATTAGAAATACATTAGCATTATTAACATACTTTTAAAAAAAGAACACTTGAAAGAACATACAGTATATTGCACATGAACAAGTACAGTACATGTTCTTAATATTTTCTCTTTCTATCGTAGTAAATCATCATATATTACAGTTAATTGCTCACCTTTAGCTTCTGCTGGAGAGAAAATCCACAGGAGAGAACAGAGAAGAGGAACAAATGCTGCCATAATTAATTAACAAAGACAATAACGAAGATAATAATCATAGTCAGACACTTTCTGAGCCCGGCAGGACTCTCAGGACTGCTGGGATCGAATTTCCTGAAACGTCACATGACTGCCCATATCGAGCAAGAAATCTGAATGTGATGACCAAAACAAAAAACCAGAACTTCCACCTGTATTTTTATTTTGTCAGTCCTTGTCAATGTGCCACTATATTCTGTATAATCTGTTTCTGATCTACAAACAGCAGCTTTCTCTTGTGTTTTCTTTTTGTTTTCTTTTCCACCACTAGCCTCCTATTTCATCCTTATTTATGTATTTTACAGATACATTGTTATTAATTTCACATATTAATTACTACTTAAATATTAAGTGTTTCACACAAAATCTTTATTTTGAAAAGTGAGTCCAACTTTTTGCAGAGTAAAATCCCTGAATAATAGAGAGGAAATCCTTGTCTCTGATTGGCTATTTGCACTTAGAATATATAAGTGAATAATCATGTGATTTTCTTTACAGTTGCTTGTAAAGTTTGAGGAACTAACAACATGATTTTTAACATTAGATTCAAGCAGGACAAGCTTAGACATCAGAGTAGTTTTAGTGAATAAATAAAACTTTGCAACATTAGTGTTTAAAATCAGTCCAATCCACTTTAGTTCAGCTTAAGTTTCAGCTTTGTTGAACTTCTGCTGTTTCAGTTTGATTATTTGTAAAGTAAAACTCTGTGAATAAACTGTTTGAAAAGTCAAAGTGAATCACGCTGATCTTTTAAACCCCCTGAAAACTCACAGCACAACAGTAAGGTCTGCCTGCTTGTCTGGGGCCAGTGAAATGCCATATTGGACAAATTAATCTATTATTAATCACTTAATGGTTTTATTTTTTCATGCAAAAGGGCAGAAAATCTTGTTTTCAGCCCCTAAATAAGGAGATTTCCCACTTTTCTCTGATTATTATTATATTAGACTGAATATTTGGTTATGGGCGGACAAAAAAGATCTCTTCTTGGACTTTGAAAAACTCTGATGAACATTTTTCATTATTTTTCTGACATTTTACAGACGTTGCAGCCGTAAATCAACAATGATAATTAACACTTGAATCTTTGTTTTTATTTAATAACACGAGCAAATAAGAATAGACTTTGGGAAAGGTCCGTGTAGGTGTATATTTTGGCAATTGGATTTTCCGTTCTGAAACGGGTAATTAAAAAAAACAAAAACCAGTGATTATTTGATTTTCGTTTGAAAATACAAAAAATAAAATTGAAATACAAGCCGTTTTTTCTTGTCATGGTGAAAAGGGGATATGCGAAATTTTAAAAATGCTTTAATTTTCATTTTCTATAATGTAATAACAAAAAATAAAATCAGTACGAGACAGAAACGAAAAAAGGTCAGTTCTGAGACCGGATGTGGTCATCACCAAGAGCGCCAAATATGTGTATCCCTTCTGGTGTGTGTGAGCGCCTGCTGCCGAAGCACACATCTGTCACATGTAGCTTCACAAATTGACTAAGCCAGTCACCTGTGTGCAAGACAGCAGCTGTTAGCATGTAAAGGCAGATTTCAAACAGCTGTCAAAAATTCAGTTATTAAGACAAAAATCCCAAAATACACAAATTGCATCTAGACATCATGGAGATGTTAATAATTTGTTTCAAACAATGATTTATTGGCTCCGTAAGTGAAAAACTGATGTTTAAAAATGGCATTTTTACATTGACTCCAAAATGATGTAAAAAAAAATCAGTTTTTGAGATACAAATTTGATATTTTCTACCATGACTCCAAAATTTTGTCTTTTTTTTAAATGAACATTGAAAATGTATTTAGCAAGAATTTGCAAGTATATGTTTACAATACAGTTTACAGTCAAACATTTTGATGCACTGTAGGCTCAATTTTCGATGAATCAAAAATCTGTGAGGATCATTTGTGTAGGACAGTCTGAAGATGCTCTGTAGCAAGTTTGGAGTCAATTGAGCAAAAATTGTGGGAGGAGATAGGTTTAATAAGTTTTACTGTTTTTGAAAAAAAAACAGTGATGGACTTCATAATTTGCAACAGGTTTAAATGTACAAAAGTTTCTTCAGTATTGGGGCTACATTTTGGTGAAAGTTGCAAATCTGTAGCACATATGGTTGATTTGTTGTGAATTTTCAAAATTTTGAACTTCAGAGGCTTGTTGTAGCGCCACCATCAGGACTATTGGCCTGTTTTTGCAGCTGAGGCAATCTGGCATGGGACTGGACCTTTGTGCAAAGTTTGGTGATTTTTCACGCATGGAAAGTAGGATTTCCTCGGAAGAAGAAGAAGAAGAAGAAGAACAAGAACTAGAAGAAGAAGAAGAAGAAGTACAACAACAACAACAACAACAAGAACTAGAAGAAGAAGAAGAAGAACAAGAAGAAGAAGAACAAGAAGAAAGAAAAAAGAAGAACATGCAGGATAACAATAGGGTCCTGGCAGCTTAGGCTGCCCGGCCCCCAATCATTGCTTTAAGAAGCAAACACTTAGTATAGTGACTGAAAATAATATTTATTATTTTTTGATTTTGTTATTTTGAAATGTAATGTGCCAACAGAGTTCCACAAGTATTACATTGACAGGTTAATATGGTAAAATATATTAAAAGTTTGCCATGTAAACATTTTATACAAATATGTTTGACAGAAACCACATGAGCTAAATGCTTGTAATTTTAAAACTTGTCAGATATGTTTGAAACTGATTTGCAACTAGAAGTAAAGCAGTATAATATCTGAGGTAAACGTTGCCTTAATTTTAATTCCACTACCACAACTGAAACAACAGCAGCTTTGACAGTAAGAATCTGAACCTGTTAAAATATGTTTTAGCAGAATGTTTTTGAAAAGGAATTTTTGAGATATTTAGTAATCGTTGAGGTAGCAGTTTTCTTTCCTCTTGGACATTGCTTGTGAAGGTGCACTTGACTTGGGCTTGACACAGATTCAATCAGTGTAAATATAAATATAAATTTTGTGTATTAATTATTGACCAAACATGATGATTGTAAAATATATGTGAATAAGAGGATTAGAGACCCTAATCAGCTGGACCAGTTGTCCAATGACGCAGTCGCACTCAATCTGCCGTCTACATTATTTTATAATTTCAGTGTTGTGGCTCAGTTTAGTTCATGGTGCTGCTCCACTAATCATCAATAGGAGTGGATGCAGTCGTAGCAGTGACCTCAGTATTAGCTGTAGCAAGTGAGGCTGAGGTCCCAGTCGAGGTGCCGTCGCGTGGTTTGGCGCGGGGCCTCATCATCTCCTCCGTGTTGCGTTCAGGTTTGACCAGGAGAACGTAGCATTTGGGCAGGAAGATGCAGGTGAGCAGGCCGAAGCTGGAGGCCAGGATGGCAAAAATCTGGACAGCAACCATGAACTTGCCGCGTGTGCTGAGGTAAGCCGGCACAAAGGAGATCCACACGATGAAGAAGACCAGCATGCCGAAGGTCATACATTTCCCCTCGCTGGGAGACAGAGTAAAACAAACATGCATCATGCTTCTGAAGTGGCAAAATGTGTGTGTGTGTGCAAGCTGTCAAATTTTACATTATTCTTGCTGATAGCAGGAGATGAGGAAGTATAAATGTAAAAAAATGATCCCTCTAAACAAATCGCCCTATAATTTTGCTGTCACGTTTATGCTTTCTAATGTTGAGGCATCTTTAAAAGACCAGTTTAAGGTAATATAAGAAAAAATAACGTAAAAAATAACGCAAAAATCAGTATAACCATTATGAATAAAAGCAAGATTAGTTAAGTATGAAAGTGAACTAAAGTAGACTTAAATAGAAAAGTAATATTGGTGGTGATATTGAAAAGTAATATAAAGTAATACTGCACATCATATTGAAAGTTTTTGAAAGTTAGTGGGTGCCATGATATTCACATATGCTAAATGTTCCTCTGTTTCCTACCTGATGTGGTCCTCCAGTTTGCGGGAGATGAAGGCAAAGATGAAGGCGATCAGAGCCAGTAGGATGTCATAGGCAAAGATACAACAGATGAAGACCACAGAGCCTTCATCACACTCCAGGATGATTTTTATATTCTGGGCAGAGGTGTTCTTGATGGCTTGAGGAGGGAGGATGATGAGCCACACTGTGCACGCTATCGCCTGTGTAGAGGAACGAAAATGTCAGTAATATTACAGGATAAGGGTGATTTGAAGTTACAAACTTTAAGGGGTTAGAGTAAAATGTAAGTTTTAATGTATTTACCTGTATCAGTGTTGCCACACCAGCTATTGCCCTCTGGTGGGCACAGGTGAGAGAGTCAACTTCAGGGTTTGCACCAGCACCAGTATTGCCATTGCCATTGTTGTTATTTGTGTTTGTTACAATGACATCGGGACCGCTGCTGTTGGCTGCTGCGGCTTCAGCTGCGGCCTTTGCAGCTTTGGCAGCTGCTTTGCTTCTGGCCCGGGCCTTTTTCAGAACCTGAGCTCTCATCATCAACACGGCTGCCTTACCTGAGGTAAAGACACATGAGAATGTAGAAACACTTTATGATTTTAACTTGGTGTTTCATAAGATTAAATAAGCTCAAGAGAGGTTACATTCATGTCTAGTGGCAACTAAAAAAAACAGATATAGTGCAGTGACAGGCTCACTGTACACCACAGATGACCATTAGCAGGTATACAGTGAACATGCACAGATAAAAAGACAAACACACATAGGCGCCTGAGCAATGGAGCGATCTTAATTTTTGAAATGCTTCACTTCTCATTTCCATGGTCTTCTCCTACAAAAATAGTGCAGCCAGCCAGGACAAAATCCAAATTGTTAAGTTTGTATGGAAATACAGTTTTTCTTTATGGATTATATTGATGCTGAATTGACAAGAACGTCAACGTGTGATGCCCTTTGTCTTGTGTTTCTAGTTATGTGTTTTTGCAGACGTGTGAAATTGTTACTATTTCATATTTTTTAAAAAGGAGTTTGGTGTAATATTTCTCCTTGAGAGCACAGGAAAGTTTAGTTTAATTGAAGCTGCTAATATGTTTTTTGTTTTTGTTTTTGTTTTGTTTTTGTTTTTTACATTTTGTCACAACTACAGAAACATTAGGTAGCAGCTAAAATGTGATAAAGTTGTCTGACATTGACTGCAGTTAGTTACTGGTTTGATTAATGGTATAATAATGTGTATTGATTACTGCCTGTGGCTGATCAGGCTAATTATCAGCTAATTGTGCTCATTTTCTAATGTCAGTATGCAGTAATCGTTGCCCTTTGTGTGCCTTTATCTGTCATTCCCTAATGAAACTATAGAACACAATGAAAGACTATAACAGCGCAATAGAAACTGAGCTCTATGATGAAGGAACAGCTTTATTGCTCATGATAGAAGGCTCTATATTGCGAGAAAATCTTCCTGCCAGCTAATCTCGCACTTCTCACTTTTAACTGTGACTAGGCATCCATGCACACATGCACACCCAACAGCACAGTAAAAATGCACCCACCCATGATAGAGGAAAGACAGATAGCAAAGCCCAGAGCCAGGGCCACTTGGCTGGTCATACAGCTCCAGTTTTGAGGCTCTCCCAGGAAGACGATGGAGCAGAGGAAGGTCACCACCAGTGAGAAGAGCAGCGAGAAACTCAACAGAGGATCGTTGGCCTTCACCAGAGGGGTGCCAATGTTCATGAAAAACACCACCTGGAAAAAAGTACAGTGAAACAAATCATTTGAGTGTTTTAGCTCCTTACTCTTCACCAGGAGGTCTGTTTTCCCAGTGCAAGGCTCACCCCGACAGCGATGGTGACCAGAGCTCCGAAGGCTGAGATGACAATGAGAGTGATCCCCAGCGGCTCTCCAAAGGCCAGGAACTCAATGATTTTGGGTACGCAGGTGTCATGAGCATCATTGGACCAGTCGTCTTCACTGCACAGGATGCATTCACGAGCATCTGTCAGAGAAGGAGAGACAGAAGGCAGGATGATAAAAGGGCAGCAGGGTCTGTTTATCTAAAGCTGTCCCATGATACAGTCTCAGTAGCTTTGTTGGCAACGAAAAGCAGCAGCAAACATTATACAGTATCATTTGGTTAATTAGACTTGAAACTGTGTAGGAATTAAGAGTAAGAGACCCAAGAGATGGAATTGTCTTCTAAAATCTGTTTTTGCTTTTGTAGTGTCTTATTTGCTCAGTGTGGCAGTTCTCTCAGTGATGCATGTTAAAGCTTTATAAAATTAAGCCATGATCACGTTTACTTTTTTCTGTTTGATAAATAGAATAATTTCCAAATAGGATGAATCTGCATTTTGGACTAATACCAGTATACCACAACTAAATTGAAGTTACATTAAAATAAATGAAGTTGAATTAAGCCGTTATTAAGGCTATTACATAATGCTGAGCAATAAAATAAACATAAGCCTGAGTTGCACTAACAGCCAACCCATTTACATTTAAACCTCTCTCTTAACCTCAGTTTAGTTTTTACCCTAAACCTAGATTAAATTTAATTCTATTGCACCATAAAGTTGAACTGATCCAGTATTAACTTTAAACTTAAAATTGAGGACTTTTATTATTTTTTTTACCTTTATTTATTCAGGGTACGTTAACTGAGAGTGAGGCTCTCTTTTGCAGGAACGCCCTGATCACATTCACACAGTTACACACTCACACCTGGAAGCTGTCCAATACAACCACAGTCTTAACTGCCAGCCACTGAGCAGCTCCACTGGAGCGGTTGGGGTTAAGTGCTGTTTTTTCACTTTTTCACAAATTGAGGACTTTTAACTTTTAAAATAACTGCCTTTTTTAGATGGATTCAGCAAAATAATCAAGTCCCTTGAAGAAAGTTAAGGGACAGACTCAACCCAGCTGAGTTTTATGATGTGTCTCTTCTTTCTTTCACTCTAGTTTTGTTCGATCCATCATGACAATCCCAACTAGGCTAACTAACTCTTTAGCTAGCTAGCTATCTGTAAGGTACAGTTTGAAAGCTGTATACTAACTGGTTGTGTTGCTGATCTCTCCATCGGCACATGGAATACAGTCAAAGCAGCAGACTGGCTCTCCCTGACGGATACCTTTCCTGGTGCCCGGCTGGCAGTTCTCACTGCACACTGACCGAGGAGGCTGCAACACACACAAGTACACAGATTTATAGAGACATCCATGCATGTGCCATACATAGATACACAGGCAGAAAACGTAATCATGGAAACATAAACAAAGATTCATAATGTAGAGGAGTGTGTAGTTAATGCTGCTGACCATCAGCTGGTCATTGTTCCACACAATGGAGTCATTCATTATGACCATCTTGTCCTCTGGGGCTGCTGAGCCATTGTAGCGTCCTACATTGATGTAGGATATCTCCCCGTTACTGTTGAACTGCCAGTTGATGATGTCATAGAAGCCTTCAACATCCCCATCATCAAAGTAGATCTCTTCGTCTGTGTGCGGCACTTTGTAACGTACGTTCTTCAGGTAGTACATCAGCTAAAGAAGAGAGCCAAATTTGAGTCAAATACATGCACATAGAAACAGTTATAACACACACACACACACACACAGCTTACCTGCCATGGCTCGAAGTTGGTGATGTCAGCACAATCCTTCCCGTTGAATGGCCCCTTTCCTTGCTCACAGTGCTCCAGGTTGTGCAGGGCGTGAGCCACAGCGTACACGGCTTTGTACACACTGTGGGGAGACATCTTTGTCATCATCATGTTCATCATTATTGGTGACATCATCAATCATCAATCCCATTAGCTTGATTTTATCACTACAGGGTTGGTTCACCCAAATCACACATCATGGTGCTTAAAGCAAAACCAGCATGTATTTTTCAGAAATAATGTCTATTTCTTTCTGTTAAAGAAATAGTCGCTATGAAAACAGTTTGCTGTTGTTTGTTGTGTTGACAACATCAGTAGTACCTGTAATAGCAACATGAGCGTTGAGAACTGACCTGTAAGTGATTCGTAGTTGAGAAACATCAGAGTAGGTGTTATTGAGTGGTCCCAGAGACTCACGCCCTGTACACAACCCTTCAGGGACCGCCCTCGCTGCCCTGGGCTTTGTGCTGTTAACCTGCTTGGCCATCTGTTTGGACTGCTTCAGAGCTTTGCCATAATCCAATGTGCACTTAAACAACTATAAGACAAAAATAATGTCTCAGACTTTACTTACTCAGGATTTGTGACATCTGTATGAGTTTTAATGTTGCCACAGACTGTTTATCATCTTAGGTTTTCAGTTACTGTCACAGCAACGGACCCTCTTAAGTCCCACCCCTTTTTGCTATGTGCTCCAACAGCTGGGCAAGTTTGATGGCCAGTGGAACCTCAGTAAATGTGCTAAGCTTGTCTATGTTGAAAAGAAAAGAAAATTTTTAAGATGGTTAAAAGATGTTGCTGGGAGACCTGCAAAAATGACACATTTTAAGTTAGCTACTATTGGCAAAACACTAGCCAACTAGCTTTTTGCTAACATTAGCTATCACATGTAACAAGCTAGTTAACGATTGATGTAGATTAGCAAACTAGTTACCTAGAGTTTTGCTACACAGCAAAACACTAGCTA
>JAJHUR010119568.1:0-12744 GCA_027495735.1 Lutjanus campechanus
GAATTCTTTGTGTCCATTCGGCCCACGAACAGGAAACCTTCTGGCCAGTTGCACAGAGAGGCAGTTGTACAGTGATGTACTTCTGATGATGCTCCGAGTGTCCCGCTACAGATACTGTGTGTGCTTTCTGGGCAGTGTCAAATCACTTCAATAAAGCACTGGATCAGGTAGATAATGAATGTTTATGGGACCGAATGCCCAACGGTGTCGCCAAAATCTGTGACAATGGGTCTACATTCATTTGGAAATTTTTTTTAATAGAAAAGTCAAATCTTTCATGTAGATTAACCGCAAACCCTCTGTGCAGTGTTTTCACATATCAAATTTGAACTTCAAGGAACATAAATTAGGGGATTCTCAAGAGACAGACAGGAAAAAATGGTCAAAATCGAAGCAGCAGAGGCTGAGATATGCTGACTTCTATTCCCTGGTGAGGGTCAAGCTCTGAAACACTGGATCCTACAGTTCCCATAATGTTGCTCAACCACATCCTTCACCCAAGCCACTTATAGACAGAATGACTAAACTCCCAAAAACAACAGTGGATTGCAAGAAGTCAAAGGGGAAGTGGAATATTGCAATACTGTATATTCCCAAAATAATCATGTCAATCTGACCTATACATACACATGCCAGGTTTGCTTATAATATCACAATCAACCTACTGACTTTTATTCCCTAGTGTGGGTCAAGCCCCAAAAGCACTAGATCCTACAGTTCCCATAATGCAGTGCAACTGTGTCTTTCATTGGATCTCGTGTCCTAATGTTGTGCTCCATTTGAACAAAGAAATCGAAATGTCTGAGTTCCCAGATGGATATTTTGGAGATTTCTGTCTTCTACGTCTCCTTGAATCAATTGTACAAGCAGCCCTGTCCAATTTCTGTCTATGGACAAGTTGTGTAAAATCCCACGGAATACATTGTTATTAAACATAACAAAAGTTTTCCTGGAGGCATTCCTCTTGGTTTTCCAACAACGTGGTCAACTGAAGTGTGACATCTCGCCATTGCCAGCCGACTTCCAATGTCCAAGGTAAATGGAACACAGCCTAAATGCCCATCTCTTTCAAAGCAGATACTTACAATTTATTCCACTGACTACGATCAACCAATACCACTACAAGTACTAGATTTGGAACCTTGCCAATACAGAGTACTGATACGACTTAATAATGCCATTACTGTTCTGACAATGACTTTAAAAAACATTTTACTTTCATCAGATGTTCCTCACTTTCACAATGTAACAATTGTTGTTGCAGTTTCCCACTGCTAACATTAACAAACTCCTTGAACTCTGAGTCGTGTTGGTTCTATAGATGTTTTATCAAATTGCTTGTGTTGAAGGAGCTACTTTTTGGAAAGCGGTATTGGATTACATGTACAAGTACATGAGCACAGTATTGGGCTGATATCTGTTACTGGCATCGGTGCATCCCTACCCCAGACTTTCTAGTTAAAAGCCAGAGCTGAGATAACCCTGATGACATCATCGGGTTTTTTTTTTTTTTATTGTTATTTTTTCACACTTTGGTAATCTCCCTCCAGAACCACAAAAAACATTATACAACTGTTTTCATAGCCTGAGTGGTACTCCTCATGGCAAGTAAACTGAACTTCAGGAGTGAAATCAGTGAAATGTCCCTTTAGCGTTCACCTTCAGGCAACTTTGACTCATTTTACTAATTTAATGAATTCCCCTTTAGGGTCCTATAGTTAGGTCACCATTAGGATTAGAGACATGCAAACAAAAGTTCAGAATGACCACCAAAATCAAAGGAGAACGTGTTCAAAACTGGAAAAGGTCACTTGACTTCAAAAGGGGTGAGCCGACCCACACACACTTGTACGAACATACACATTACATAAGACAGTTCAGAAGGACAGACTGCCCGTGGTGCTCCGCAGGTTCACAACAACATATGTGTGTTTCTCGACATCCAAGCTAATTAGAAAATAAGACAGCGTAGTGAAAGGTTTAGAGGTTACATAAAAGACGACTGAACGGTGGGATAATCCACCTTGTACTCTGTCACCTGACTGTAAACAAGTTCAGGGTTTAAAGCAGACTAGTGTTGTAAACTAAGACCTGCATTGCACAGAGTATAAAGAAACTCTCAGTTAATCTATTTTTCTTTCACCACTTGTGGCCTTCGTTAGTCACTGGAATGTGGTTTGTAATTCTGGTGAGAATTGCAGTTCACCGAGCAGTTTATGCCTGTACGGTTACTGTATTCACTTAAGGAATTTATCTGATGCTCTTAACCCGAGCCACTTATAGCCAGGACGGCTCCCTGAACTCCAGGAAACAACAGTCGACAGCAGGAAGTCAAAGGGAAAAGTGGGATGTTACAATATACTTCAAAACATAATCATGGCAATCCATTTAAATTAAACATATACATAAACATACCAAGTTTTCTTATAATATCATGATCTTTTCTCATGACTATGATGTTCTCTAGTTATTTCAAGCTTCTTTCTCATTATATAAGCTGCTCTCATGACAGATCATCTGTTCACATTATTGCAAAACCTTTCCTTCACGCCATACATTAAATGATTCATGTATATGAAGCCTGTAAACAACAAGCATGAGAAATGAAAAACCTTCAATATGTCAAATAATCAGCTCCAACTCAAACTATAGTTGGGTTAAATTATACCAAAATTACTTTCCCACCCTTTTATTTGAAAGATCAAGTAATGCTGTCTTTCTTTGCATTTACTTTAGCTATCCCAATTTCTTTAAAACTTCCCAGGGCCTGGTTGTTGACCTTTGACCTTTCAGGATCATAACTAAACCCAGAGCTGTTTGGTTTGGCCAGGCTGAACTAATGGGGTCACGCTGCTCTTTTTGAATACTAAAGGAGCTATTTGGGCTTTCTGTTTGGTCACTTTCACTTTAGATATTTCTAACACTGGGGGAAAAAAAGACAACGTAGCCTTGGTTTTAATGAGGAATTTGAGGAAAGCTTGCAACGTTTGGGTAGATGAGGATGGGTTATTTAAGCACTGCTCCTCCAACAGATCACTTGTCAGTCAAACATCCTCCTCGGAGTTGCCTCTGAGCTTTTGTGGGTGTTACTCTTTTATGTGTTCAGCCATGGTGTGCATCTCTGCTCATGCTGACTACCCAGTTATTCCTCTGTCCACTACAAACAAACACTACCGAACCTCCCGCACGCTGTGTTTAGACTGAGTGTTTAGAACAGCAAATACAAAAGCTGCACCACTTTTGTCTGCGACAGAAATCACCAAAACAAAAATATACATATTATGTTCCACAGATGGTTAAATTAAAGCTGAACTTAGCAATATTTATACATGAACAATGGGTCAAATGACCGTGTTATGTGAAAGTTGTGACTAGTTGTGAACCCACAAAAAAATCATCCATCCACTCTGCAGTTTCCCTCAGGTCTAAGGAGCCTTTTAGCCTCTTTGAGCAGGGCTCAACAGTTGGGATTGCCCGTTTGGAGGGGGCATGTATACTGCCATGCTGGGCTACTAAATCTGGCAACTTACTTGCCCAAATGGGCAAGTGGTAAAAGAGAATTAAGCTATTAAACTATTCTGATCAATGATTAATCGTTAAAATATGCATAAAAAAAAAATGGCAGGAAATGCTGTTTTCAGCCTTAAAAAAAAGGAGAGATTTCCTGCCTTTCTCAGTTTATTATAATATTAAAATTAACATCTTTGTTTATGGATTGACAAAACAAGACATTGAACTAAAAAAGGACATTTGCTTGGACATTTTTCAAGCATGACTAAGCATAAACTTTGGTCTTTGTTGTTATTTGATGGCAGCAAATAAACAATTGGTACAGAGGAAAGTAAACACTGACTTGAAGTAGTTTCTGACCCGGCGTATGGGATGCTGGTCTGAGGTGGGGGTGTCAGAAAATATTGATACACTTGAGTATCACAGTATTATGTTTTGTGATACTGTCTTGACTCTCAAAAACACTGAGTCATGATATCATGATACATGAAATCATTCATGACAGTGGTAAATATGTTTTGTGTTTAAACCCTGATTGCATAAAAAAGTTAACTTTTTTACCTTTGCACATGGTGTTGTGTTCAGGCCAGTTTGCATAAAATGTTTTTAAAAAAAAAAGTAATATATCACATTGCTTACAATATCTTAATGGCAATATATTGAATCGTAATCCCTGTATCGTGATGTGTATCATATTGCCAGATTCTTGCCAATGTACACACCTAGTGGCAGTTTTAGATGGAATAAATTACATGACATCAGAGAGGAGCATAGACTCGCACACTCACCTGCTCCAGCATTTGAGGCTGTAGCTGAGGGGTTTGTATCAGAACATGGTGGAGCATTTAGCAGCTAAGGAGCCAAATATTTTCCTCCAGAGCTAAATGGAGACCAAACTGAGCTAAAGGATGAATACTGGACTTTCCATCATGTGGCCTGAAACACAACTCCAAATAAGCATTCCTTTAGGTTGTGCATATGAGTTCCTATTGTTACATTTAAAAAAAAAAAGGTGCAAGGAGACAACGCCACCTCCCTAACTCTCACTGATGTACATCTGTATGAAGCTCATCATTCCAGTGATTTTTCCTTTCTATTTTTGAACTTGAAGTGAAGGATTGAGAAAATCCAGCTCTATCAGGTAAACTCAAAAACACTGTCAACCTAAAAAACAAGGAGACAAGGTTTCAACCTCACAGCAACAATTTGTGACCATCACAGAAGATTTCTGAGATCTCTTCAGACGTCCAAGCCATGAGACCAAAACCTGCAGACATTACACTCAATTTTACAATGGTTGTGTCTTACTGTTGCATTAAAAGATGAGCGCATATGCTACTTATACTTCCATGAGTGCATACATTTTCAGCATGGGTGAACCGAGCAGTCAGAGTGTGACCAGTTATCGGATGTGACTGTGCTCTACATGGGCAGTGAAGCTCTGAGCTGAGCTTCGGAAGTAGCTGCAGCGTTACAGTCTCTGCAGCATCCCCACAGACATAATAAGGATCAATATCCTCACAGGGTGCCTTTGATAGCACACAATATCAGGGGGGAAAAAATTATGCACTTCTTCCATTTTTTTGTGTGTGTTTTACAAACACGTAAATTAGCACGATATGTCCACATCACAGCAGACAAATGTGAGGCAATTTTATTGCTTTTTCTCTACATCCTGAGAGAGATACCAATATGCTAATGTCACTAGAGCTGTAATGATTGCAAAAATCTCAAATACTTCCTGCTTCCCAAATGTGAGGATTTGCTACTTTTCGTTGTCATTTATGATAGTAAATGAAGAATCTTTGGGTTTTAGACTGTTGGTTGGAACAAAGTAGCTATCTGAAGACCTCATTTTGGACTCCAGGAAATTGCAATAAACATTTCTCACAATTTTCTTTGGTACTGAACAGGAATTAAGTGCACTTAACTAAAAACAACTTTAAACTAAAAAAAAAAAAAGAAAAGAAAGTAAGAAAAAGAAGGAACAAGAACAAGAACAAGACCTCTGCTAATGTTTTGCAATGTTAATAAAAGTGAAAAATAATTTGTGCAATCGCCCCTTGACTTGGGTCCACTCCAAAATTCAATGGGTCCTTCCTTGGCCCGTGCTTCATGCTTCCACCTAGTTTCATGAAAATCGGGGTTATAGTTTTTTAATAATCCTGCGGACAAACAGAGTGCACCAAATACCTCTTTGGCAGGGGTAACCATGAATTATTTCTAAAGGTTTATTCATTTATACTGTATGTGGAGTACTCTTACTCAAATTTTATACAAAAAAAAAAACATTTTTGGGGAAATATAAGGCTATGCACCATCTAACCCAATCTAAATATAAAAAAACATCTAATTAACACGATCATCGGGGGTAATTTGGTGCGGCTGAAGCACAGACAATTCAACCACAGTTCATCAACAACTCTGTGGAGGCTTCTCGCAGCCTCGTCAACACTTGGGTATCAGTCTGAGAGGTTTCCTGCCACATGTTATGAGCATAACACTGGGATACATATTTTGCATATCCACAGTCCAAGACGGGTGTGGAGAGCCAGGACTTTCCAGACCAGATGACAGAGAAAAGCCTTTCTCAACGAGGTGCTGCCATGTGACAAAAATCTGTAACACGATACGTTTGTTGTTTTGGGTTTTTGGGATGGCTGACACTTTGTTGCTAGGAGGGGAAAGGGAAAAAAAGTGTTGCGCATTCCACCCACTCCCCCTAAAAAATGTGCGGAGAAACTCCTCGGGGTCCGAGCAGTGGAACGTCAGACATGCATAACAACAACAAGACGGCGTGCTGAAACACAGGTGGGCTTGCCGCAGCTGTCGAGTGGGAGACAGATGTCTGCGGTTCTTTATTTAATCTGAATAACTCTGGCACAGTCTGGGAACTTTTCGCCACCAATTTGGCACAGAGATAGTCTTGGTGACTCACTGCTTGGACACAAAGAATGATACTGACTGACCAAAAGAGGGTGCTACAGGAAGTACCCAGAGTCAAGTTCAGTATTACTGTCATCTGAATTAGAGATTTGAAACTTGGCACAGATATGAAGCTACACCTGATAAATAGTTCTGGTAAACTAACCAACTAACCTCCGGTAAACTAACC
The DNA here is from genome assembly GCA_027495735.1 of Lutjanus campechanus. Lineage (NCBI taxonomy): Eukaryota > Metazoa > Chordata > Actinopteri > Lutjaniformes > Lutjanidae > Lutjanus > Lutjanus campechanus. The sequence goes on from JAJHUR010119568.1 coordinate 6,626, forward strand.
AATATCAACCAAACAAAATCTACAAACCTTGACCTCTTGTACCACTCTCAATGATGGACCGAAAAGACTAAATTTCTCCTCTGGCCAATCAAAGTACACCTATTCCTATGTAGTTGTTGATGAGCCTTACCTGGATGCCAGTCTGGACAGCCATGACTGCGATCACAGATGATTCACTTCTTCATTCTGTGGAAAGATAAGCCAGAAAAAACAGTGAAAAAGAGATCATATCAAAAAGTCGGTTGTACTTCTGTCACATGGCAGTTCAAAGGGAGAGAGTGTGAATAGGGAAGTTCAGATGGTCGCCTCTGAGTCTCCGAAAAATGCCGTTTAATGTTTTAAATAACAACAATTGTTTGCTTTCTTGTTAACAGTTAGAGCTGAGGAAGACTGATAACACTCCAGGAGGCATTTAGCTAGAAGCAGGGGAAAACAAGGAAGTTACTGTTACTATTTCTTGGTGAAGAAAGCAACAGTGACTACTTGGACTCTTGTCATCAGCGAGACAACCAGCAGAAATGCTGAGCAGACAGATAAACTGTTTGCTAAGAAACAGTCTACACGGTGGTCTTTTTAGATTTCTGTTTGTGTACAGACTAAACAAATGAGACACCGTGTGTGACTTAGCAGATTTTTGAGAGAGCCAGGCTCGCCTTTTCCCTTCTGCCTGAGCTAATCACGCCCTGCTGAAGCTCCTAACACACATATGTGAGTGGTATGGATCTTCATATTCAAGTCACAGCAAGAAAGCAAATTAGCACTATCCCAAAAATATCAAACTATTCGATTAAAACAAAACTACATCGACATTAGCTGGAGTTAATATAGCATTTCATTTCAAGTAAACTCAATGTGTTTTGTAATGCATGTAAAAAACATCCAAATCACCCAGGGCTGGATGACACAATCTAAAATCTGTATCACAATAACAAGAGTAAAAGTAACCAGAATATTTTTATAAATCAGTATATAACATTTTATTTCTCATGTTGGTTCACTACTGATTCAACGCCACATGACCAGTTCAAAATTCAGGACATTTACACTGGATTGAAATCACTGGCTGTTGTTAAGTTAGTAAAGTTTAAGAGTAGGGCTGCAACTAATGATTATTTTCATTACTGATTCTGTTGATTATTTCCACAGTTAGTATAGTCAATAACATGTCAAAAAAGTCAACAAATGCTCATCAGTAGTCCACAGTAAAGTCTTCATATTGCTTCTTTTGTCCAAATTATTTATTATTTAATACCATTAATGACAAAGAAAAGCAGAAAAGTCCCAAGGGAGCTGGAACCAGCAAATATTTGACATTTTTGCTTGAAAAATGACCGAAACAATTCAGCAAGAGATTCATGATGTTGGTAACTTAATATATTTAGTTTACTGTCCAGCGCTACACTTGAGTCTCCTGACTCCTGGGACAAGACCAGAAAACCCTGTGAATGACCTGCTGGCTTAACTGGTTCCACACACACCGACTTTTAAGCTTCAGTGAGGACATACCCTGATTATCCCATCAAGATAGAGTCCATTCAGTCTTTTAGACTAATTTCAGAGTCAGACATGTGGCTCTTTCAGACCTCACCATCATAGTGACTCCCCTAAAAAAAACCTCCACTATCAGCAGAAAAGACAGTCATTAGTCTTCTTCCAATTCACCGTGTAATGAGTGTCTAATCAACTTAACAAATTTTGCAGGTTGTCCTGGTGAATCAGCACAGAAATTTGAATCAATGTAGCTGTGATGCCTTGTGGTGGTGATAAAGTTGTAATGGAAGAACATTACAGAGTGTAACAGGATATAAGCTGCAAAACAGCCACGCAGGATGCTGCTCCGAACAGCCCCCTGGGTAAAAACCATCCGGGATGATGATGTTTTTCTTTGACTCTGACTGCATCAGACTTTCTCACGAGGAAGTGATTGGGTTAGTCCGAGTGCTCCTCTCTGCCCTTTCCCACACAGGATGTGAAGGATTACCCTGACGCTCCACTGTCCCCGAGGGTGTGTGTTTGACAAAGGGAGGCAGTGTGGGTGGGGGGAGAAAGCAATCACAAGCACGTAGAGCCTAATAACACTGATAATTTGGTCAACACAGCTGAGGCAATAGTCCCCCTCTATCATCACCACCCCCCTTCCTCCTTGGACACACAAATATCACCTCGTATAAACCTAAAATTCAACACCAAACTTCTAGATGTATATTCGTCATCCTGCACAGAGTGATAAAATTGTTACAAAGAACAGAAATACTTAGAAATGCTCCCATAACCACAAACACTAAAATCACATCCTCAGCTGTACATCAAAGGCCCGCCTGAGAGTGCTGCGTCCAGTCATCCGACACCAAAACTGCAGCCCGGGGAGAGAAGATGCAAGTCAGCGGCCAAGGACGGGACGGGACGGGACGGGACAGGAGGGATGACAACACAAGACGACCTACCTCAGAACAAAAACAGTTTGGTACCAACTGAGGAAACTGCGGCCAAACAACTCCGATCAGCCTCGAAAGCACATCCTCGTCAAAACCCTGCTCTGCTACGCTCAGTGCTGTACAGCCAGAGCTGCTCCTGCTGCCTCTGTGGTTCCACGAGTGAGCGGGGAGGGAAAGGCTGCGAGAGCATGACAGGGAGGGAGGATGGATGGGAGGAGGAGGAGGTGCAAAAGGAGAGCCCTGACTAATGAAGTGGCTACGCTTCGCTAAGCCCTGACCGCCCCCCCCTGCTTCCCCCCCAACAATCCTGTCACGACGGGACCCTCACACAAAGCCTCCATTGTTTTGTTAGCTTGCCACCCTCCCCACCACACACACACGCCACACAACCCACACTCCTTCTCATCCCCAAACCGGCAACCAAACCAGGAACTCCCCAACCAGGATGCAATGAAATGGAATGAGATGGAATAGGGGAGGTGAGCTGGGGGGTTTACCTCCACTTCCTTTTCATCCCCCACCTCCCTCTTGTCCCACCAGTGCACTCCCCCCTGAACGCCCACACCAGCACTCAGCAGAAAGTTTGGGGTGGGAAGCAGGAAAACAATAAGTGCGGAGCTTGTCGCTCTGATGTTTTTTAATGGTTGAGGATGTCAGTGTAGGTATCCAGAGAGATGACACATGCGTCCATGTGGAAAGTGTTCCGACAAATTATCCTTTGAGAGAGCAAACTCCAAGAAAGCAAAGAACAGAACACATGACGTCATTCAATCGACTCAGATGCACAGATGTTAGTTTTCCACAGCTGTTCCAACAAGCTCTGTTCTAACGACTTCAGGCAAGGCAAGTTGACTTCTTGTATGCACAGTACATCTACCCCCCCACCCCCACCCACCCATGTACTGTCTCATTTTACAAACATAAGGTCTTAGATTACATCAAATGTCCTGGGGCATAAAATCATGCATAAAACTAAACACTGACAAACAAAAAAAAGTAAAAATCCCTGAAATTTGCTTAAAGTCTTCAGCGTGTTCTTGATGTTGGGTCAAAGACCACTGCGCAAACTCTTCCATTCATGGTATAATTTGAACAGTCAATCAAACAACTGAAATTGAGAAATGAAACCTCAACATGCACTGAATGATTTCTTCTGCTGCTTCAATTACAGTTTTTAGTATCAATGGGGTATAAAAGTTTTTTTTGTAAAGGAACGAGAATGGAAATATCATTGACTGACAAAAAAAGGTCAAATACCAGCTCTGAAAGGCTGATTTGTGGCATCAAGGCCAAACTTGAAAGGATTTCAAAGGGTCAGTCAAAGCCATGTCCTCAAGGCTACAGTGGAGTAACCAGAAACAGTGACGGGACGCCGACATTTAGGATTTCAGAGGAAAGGGAAACAATCCAGAATGGTTCTGCTTCTTTTCAGTACGCAGGCGTTTGTGAAGGGTCGCGCACAACAACTCGGAACAAAGGGCAAATCTTTGGCTCTGGACTCCAGTTGTGAGCATCTGGGGCCTCAGCAGAGCCTGAGAGCGCGACTCCCTACAGGGACCAAAGGCACCCACACACAGTCAAATGTCAAGCGCAGAGGAGGGCGAGAGAATCGAAGCCAAAAGAGGGGAAGCGAAGACAAAACATGTTTTATAGTGGTGGTGAACTTGGGAGTGGCACGCTGGAAAGGGCAGGGCTCGACACTGTGATACTGAGCACTACCACGCACATTCCGACAGTTTCTGGGGGAAAACACATGCGACAATGCCGGCACTCTTCTACCATCCATCTGTACGTGTCGTTCTCTGCCCTCTGCCTGCCTGTTCATAAAAGATTTTGCATCCCGAAGACTTGGAAGTTTTTGCAATTATGTTCTTAGATTTCTTTGGGGCGAGGTGTGCAGCAGAGCCTCTTTGTGGAAAAACTTACATTGCTGATTGCTGACGTTTCAGAGTTGGAATTTGACAGCTTCCCAAGAATCCCTATTCTCCATCAGCTTTTGTTAAGGTGCATGTGAGCCATTCCTATGTTTCTAAAGCCGCATTAGGATTAACTGAGTAAATGAGGCACAGAAACCTGGTACACAAAAGACCCTGGTCAGGTTTGGATCGACTAACCTGTATTTCTCGTTATGAGTGAAATAAAAGCTTTGTTGCGGGTTTTGTCCCCCCCAGGAAAACTGCTATTTCCAGACTGAATGGACTCAACCACATTTTAACCACCAACTTCAGATGGCATTTCCAGATGTTACATTTGAAAAAGCGTTGTAGAGTTACGCATATATGCAATTGCAGACATGCAGATTTCATGTATTGTGTAATATCCAGATTCTCCACTGATTATACATGCGTTTCAGCCAGGAATTTAAGATCATAAAGTCAATGACCAGTAGGTATGGCACGTGTGTTCACAAACAGAAAATAATTAATTTAATGATTTTTAAACACAACTGAATGCTTACAAACTGGCTGATCTGAAGGGATGTATTGATATAAACAAACTTTAGGTAACTTTCTCATTGAGAGGCCTATTTTCTCCTTATAGTGCTCTACACACAATCCACATCCTGCCAGGAAGAGGTTCTGAATGAATTAAAGGAATTGCCTTTGTCCAGCTACAAATGAGTGGTATAATAGACTTGGAGTCTATTAAAGGAAAGAGATCTAGTCCGAGCTTCCCTATAGACTGCACTAAACATAGATGCTGTGTGTGTTTTGCTGAGGGTGGGGGTGAGACATCTGTCCGCATGTTCTCCACGCAGGTCTCCTCCTCTCTCGCTGGTCGCAGCTAGTAATCATTTAAGAGGATCAGCACTATTCCAGACAGCAGAGCGCATCCACCTCCACGCCGTTCCGTCACCACAACACACACAGCACGTGGCGTACGCATGCAGCCTATGGCACTCCGGCGGTCCATGCGAGCACCCGTGCATAAGTGCAAAAAAGAAATGAGAACACATTATGTAATGAGTTAAAAGCAGAATGCCAGGCGGTGATGTCCTTTTGATTTTCCAGTACATAGCTTTGTGTGTGTGTGTGTGTGTGTGTCAGGGGAATAGAAAACAGAGTGCATATGAGTAAAAATAAAACCAAAGTTGGCCATGTGCATTTTTAAGGACCTCCGGGGTTTGAGGTGTTTTTGTGCAGGTCTCTGGAAAAAAAATATTTTTTCTAATTTCATTTTTCAATTCCCAGGAAGTTAGCACATGTCTTCCGCACAGCTTTCCCTCCTCTACCTTGTTCATATACCAAACCAGTAGCTCTGAGCCTGGAGGTGTGGACATCCAAAGGGACTTCTAGATGGGAAAACATTTCTACTTGACAAATTTCTCAGGATGTCTTTTATATACGTTTACCTGAAAGCTTTTCTCTTTGGAATGCTGGATAGTTTTTAGGCCCCACTATTAGCTAAAAAACAACTTTAAAAGGGGAAATGCCTCTTTTGTTCTACTTTTCCCTACTCTGCATTTGATGGACTCTTATTCCTGGATTATACTCCCAAACAGATACACAGTACACAGACACCAAGGATGAGCAGTGGTTCTTTTCTAGTGATTCTACTTTCTAGATTCCACTTGGAGGATGCATTCCACACATGCGCAGCAGATTGGCATTGTGGCTGTGTGGACAAATTTGTGTGGTCGCGACAACTTGCAATAACTTTCTGAAACTAGCAATTCAATAAGCA